>JAGTYA010000447.1:0-25293 GCA_024291935.2 Okapia johnstoni | reverse complement strand
AAAGGGGGCCCCTTCCTGTTCTTCCATGGTCGCTCGGGCCCCCTCCCGCTGGCCAAGGCCGTTCCCCATGTTTCGGCCCCCGGAGGGGGGGGGGCTCCTTTTCGGACCGTCGAAAACCCTCGTGCTCCCTTTGGGAAGCTTCCCGTGTCTCCCCCCCCCTTGGTGGGACTGGTGAATCACGACTGTGGGCGCCGAGCAGGCAGGGGCGGGGTGACTGAACCTTGCGGAGGTCGGGAGGCAGGGCTTACGGCCTCAGTGGCTTGTGTTCTTTGGAGGCGCGGGTCTCCAATGACTACTAAGCTGATTTCCTTCCACACCTCTGTGTCCCCCCTGATGGTGTGTGACCTATATAGAGATATGATAGGGGACCCTCTCCGACACCACGGAGCATCTGGCCGCTGGAGTTCGTCCTTGCAGGCTGCCATGGGCTCTGTGGGTCAGCCGCCCGTGAGGGTGGCCGCTGGTCGTCCCCCACTGTATTTGGCATCTTTAGTTGGGACAACATTGGGCGTAGTGAGTTCGCCGCCCACCTCGCCCAAACGCACCCTCCGGTGTTGTTGTAGAAGAGGACGATAGGGGACACTACAGCTCAGCGGCAGCTGTCTCGTTCACAGGCAACTCACCTTTGGCATCTTCCCTCGCTCTATACCTACTTGGCCCGTATGCCCACTGGTTGATCGGGGTGGGACGTAAGCGAGTAGTAGTGTCCCGTGTCGCGCTCAAGGGGTCACTTCCCAGCCAGAGTGCGACCAGGCACGCCATAGAGCACAGTTAGCCAATCTGGTCCTGCCTTCCGCTCTGATCGTGTTAGGTGTCATGCGACGATCCGAAGGTGGCGTGTGGGGATAGCGCACTTCCTGAGCCCTTTGGTAGTGGCCCTGCTTCCCGCTCGGGCGATGACCAGGGGCTTCAGCACCAAGCGGATCGCAGGAGGCATGGGGGGTGCAGTGCAAAATCAAACCACGTTGGTGCCGAGGCGCCTTCCGGAGGAAACCAAACGGCCGGGCGGCAGTCATAGTGGGCGGATTTTCAGTGCCCAGCCCCACTATCCGGGCTGTCGAACCAACCGTCGGCAGGACAAGAGCTTGCTCCTAGCCGCTCTGAGGTCCCGTTGTGTTATACTGGTTGCCGATTGTCCAGACAAGGCGATTCCCCTTCGGTACAACATACGTCCGTCCCACGAAAACCCCGAGGGGCCCATGTGGAGAATCGGAATCTGGACACTGCATAGGAGCCGACTGAGTCCCCCCTGGAAGCGGCTGTCAGACGTGATGGGATAGGAGAGTAGGTGTCCCCCTGAGTGGGAATGGCCCCGACAGCTTGGATTCGCTCAAGCCAGTCCTTGCTGCCCTGGCATCAGATCGGTGGTAGAACATCAGTAACTCAGGATGGGCAATCATTTCACGGGGACCTGGTGTCGTGTGGTTGGCCACCCAGGCAGGCCCTCGTTGGGCCGCGACAATCACCTACGTCCGGTGTGATTGGACGGGCTTCGGCTCCGCACGTCGATGCTCGACATTGCCACATGGAGCGGAGCTGGGTAGGGGAGTTGGCATCCGGATAGAGGTTGGCGTATGCTGCTGGGACTACCTACCCAGCTGGGCCGGGCCGGCCCGGCTCACCCTCCCATTCTCCGTGTGACGGCAGTCCCCACTGCTGCTATTGCATTCACGGGCATGTCGTTCCCCAGATATCTGTAGCCCAGACCACATTCCCCCACGGGCTCACCGTCATCCAAACTAAGCGTCCGAACTTTCGCGGACGGGCGCCAGACTGCCATGCGGAACTCTGGAACCGGCAGAGCGTAGTCACTACCGCTTACTCTCTGCGCCCTGAGGGACGCCGCCAAAGGCTGCCGGCGACGGCCGCCTCAGGGACTGAGGGGGCCCCCGGAGAGGGAGATGGCAATTCGCCACCGCAGCGTCTGCGGCTGGGGCCGACAACCTGGCCCTCGACCGAGCTAAGACGGGGAAGGGAGATTGGACTCGTTGGCGCACCATGCTGCGCCCTCTATTGATGCGCAGAAATCAGCCCCCAGGCTGCGTATGGGGGCGTGGCAAAACACAAGGCCCACGACCGGAGGGGGGTTTCCATCTCCTGCCTGTGACTGCAATGGACGACGGGCCTCCTTCCCTCCAACGGTGGGTCTCTGCAAAACAGGGACCTGGGACCCGTCCCCGCCTCGGTCCTTTGGATGGCCATCCCCACACTCCGAGCACCCACCACCGGAACGGAGTGCAAGCTTCTTCATTGGGCTGCAGGCGGTGCTGCAGCGATGGCGGGACTTCACTCCTCCCAACTCCTAGGACATCCATCCCCACGATCACGTCTTTCTTGGGGATTTTACCACTTGACGAGGCTCCATCCAAACTTCCGAGCTTGGTGCCTTGGACCACAAGCGCTATCCCCCTGGATGTGGAGGCTAAGGATTGTGGGGCACATTTGGGCTCTTACGCAGCTTCTGCCCGCGAGAGATTCAATGCCCAGGGAGCGAATTCTCGGATTGACTCAGGCGCACATACTCACCGGCGCGTAGGTCGGTATGGGAAGTGGGCTACCAACACTTAGACGCTAACGATCTGCAGTTATATAGGGGTGTTTCTGTAGGCGTGGAACTTAACGTCCCTAGCAAGGTTAATAAGTTCTATCACACGCAGACCATGCCGGATGTCACCCAATCTACGGTGGACAAGAACCACATGCAGTCAGCGTCGCTTTCGAGTGTGGAGCTCCAGCTCCTGATTTTATGGCAGATTCACTAGACACTCTTCGCACCACAGTGTGCTATCACCAATCACGAATTTCGTTGGAGTGGGCACATATGCAATTTCTCCCTGTCAGGGCTGTTGCTCATGACACCCGCGAGCTCCAATAGAATAGTCATAGCCTGATGTCGCTGCGGGCTAATTTCATCGGGTCCCTTTCTCTCTCTGTTGCATTATTATTATATTAAATTATTTTGGTACTTAAGTGAGAATGAGGTGTTTTTTGTGAGCCAGAGGGTGATGAAGGTTCGCTTGATTGGGGATGGATGAGACAGGGCGGAGATTTATTTAAGGCTAGGTGGTGGTGGTGGAGGGGGGGAAACAAGGGTAAGGTGGATCGGAGGCATAGGGGGGTCATCGGGGCAGTTCCAGGGACTCAGGGAGGGGCGGGGGGGAATGTTGGGGCGCTGAGTCCCGTTTCTCCATAGCTGAACTGGGAAATAAGTTTGTGGTGGGGGGGGGCTTATGGTTTCTTGGAGAAATTTTACTCCAGTGGGGCTTGCTCAAGTGTTTACTCTACTAAGGGTCTGTCACATGAAGGGAACCCTCAATAAGGGTAGACAATTTTTTAATTAGTGTTGAAGAGATGACACTAAGACTATATGGGCAAGACGGCAGATATCTGCGGGTAGGGGTCAGGGGAGGGTACCCATCGAGACAAACCTCCATACCCGGGGGGGGAGGTAGAGCAAGGGAGGGTGTGTCGCACTCTCACTGATACCTGACCCCCCCTAGTAGCCGGTGTCTCTCTGTCCAGCGGATATACTCCTCGTGCGGATTCGCCACCAGTATAGGGGTGTAGACACTCGTTTTCATATCAGGACTACCTGTCCTTTTGCTAGGTTCCCATGGCAAGAGAAGTGAGACCAGCCAGTATTACCTTCTGCACTTTTGAACGGATTTCCCCCAGGATATGTAGGCACTCAATTCCTTTACAAGCCCTCCCCCGCCACCCCCCCCCACCCCGCGCCCGACCCTCTCCAGTTCTGCCCTTCTTCTCCTTTTTCTTCTTCGTCTTCATCAGAGGGCGGGAATGGTGACTAAGCAGTACTCTGTTTGAGGCGATATGCGCAGGAGCACCAATGTATGGGTGATGATGGTCCCCCCACCCCCCCCGGCTAGCTTGAGGGGGGGGAAATGTCTGGTTCTAAACATTTGTTGGTAAAGGAACGGGAGAAAACGAAGGAAGATATTAGAATGGGTGAAGAGAGGAAGAAGCGTTTAGGGAGAGGAGGGGTGGGATAGTGGCGGACAGGGCCCAGTGTCCGGGTTGACAGCGTAAAGATCTGGCGACTGGGTGTATGGGGGAAGCAAGTTGTAAAGGTTGGAGGGTCACTGCCCTGTGCGCCTGGGCGGGGGGAGCGCATGTTCAATCGTGTGTCCTGGTCTGGGACCGGGTTAGCTCAGTATCAGACGAATTTCAACAAATCGGATGGAGGGTGATCTGCAGCAGTTAAGGCCCGCTTGGAGCAGGTTCGGTGGGGTCCTGGAGAATCTGCATTTGACTGTCCCCCCGGGATCAGCCATTACCTCTGAGAGGGACTGTGTGAGGGCACTCGCAGCATTGTACAGAATCACTGTAGTCTCTTCTCTGGTTCATATGCGAGCCTAAGAGTGTGTGTGGTTAGTTTCACGTCCTGCTCTACTTGAGATCTCTCAGCTCGCCGTACCACTTGACATAGTTTGTAGGCCCTCGCCTTGCGTCCCCCCCCGAGGGCTCACGCCGTCTGGTTCCTAGATGTCAATCAGTTCTGCACTCTCCCTGGTGGATTGCTGAGCCCAGATTACTCTCGACACGAGCTCACTCACACCAGGAATCCCCCCACCCCCTAGATTTACCGCAGCGCACACTGCGCAATCGCACGCTCTTGGTGATTGCCTGAGCTCACCATATATGAGTGTGTGTAGTCACGCATCCCGATCTCACCCACCTCCCCCCCCAGGGCACAACAAAGATGCGAAGGGGTAGGGACCCACAGGTGTGCCCTGTGTCACCCTGCTCGCATCTCTGTGCTGTGTAGTATGTCGTGAGGTGTGGCGGGAGGTTTGGCCTCTGTGATGTGTGTGGTGAGGCCACAAAGGGAACTGTGCGCTTCTTGCACCCTGACACCCCACGGAGGCCCCTCCCCAGGACAGAGCAGACAATAACTTCCTGGGCCCGGCGGGGGGTGGTCGGGAGCTCCTGGAGACCATGCAGGGGCCGTCTGTCTAGAGGGAACGGACACAGGGACCCCTCGGCCACCGCTTCGTGGGAACCGTGCGACCCCGCGCCAGTCAGAGCAGGGGCTTGGGCGCTGCGCCCAAGAGCGGCCTTTGTGGGTCTGATCTCGGGGTGTGGACATGCAGATGGTTGACTGTGGAACCCAGGGGAAAGCCCAAGCCCTAGAGATGCGCCGCTGAGACCTGTGACAGTCTGCGCTCAGAGTGGAAAAAGCCTGGCACGGATGAGTTGCCTAAGTGAGATAGGATGTTGTTCGACAGGAGATCAACCTACCGGTAGATAGACAGTTGAGTGAGTCCGCCTACAAACAGGCTTCTTGTGAGATTTGCCCCCTGGAGGGGCGTGTAGGCGGCGCAGTCAGTAGACCACTTGCTGTGTGAGTGAGGCTCTCAGCAACTGGGGAGGTTAGGCGTTGACAGGGGGCCAGGTTTCGTGAACCTGTCTAGCGATGAACGTGTGGTCCCATCGACCCTGGCCTGACGTGCGGGGGCAGCCCACACCCCGCTCCAGTGGACGTTCCACGTCCTGTATCCATTCATAACAGTGGATCCACTTTAGCTGCTCGGAGCGTCACCTCATGCAAGGTGAACGCTGGTCCATGAGTGGCCTGGATGGTTAAGTCAGGGGACTGAGGGACCAGAGCAGTCATTTGCTCAGTGAACAGGACTAAGTAGACGAGGGTTCTTCATGGTACCGCTGGAAAACTACCACGAGAACACGCTATCAGATTGGCGCACTCATGGCACCGTGTCCCCTTGGCAAGTTCTGTCTGCAGGTGAACGGCCTTAGATTGCAGCAAGACGGACAGGTGTAGCATGAGCCTCGGAGCAGACGCGTGCTTTGGGTCAGGGGTGGAGTTGTGAAAGCATGCATGTCCCGGACCCCACGTGCCCTGCGAGCATTACCTCTAGTAAGGTGCTCCGGGGTAGCGGGGTGTATGGGCAACGTGAGTAGGTGCGAATGGGTCCAGTCTAGCGGCTCGAACCTATGGAGGCGAGGAATGGTGGAGGTCTCACACTACTGAATGCGGGCAAGGGGTTCAGCCGCTGTGGAGGGGGCAGCGAATGCATGGGTGCCACGGTGAGGTGTTTGGTCCGAGAGTCCACGGGAGCGGCAGGTTGAGGGAAAGGCCCACGGCACGGGGGATAGTACTCATGTCGGCTCTAATATCGATCACCACAAGTACGGGAAGTTGGTCAAGAGTGTGAGGTGTTCTGAATATCTTAAAGTCCTAATAGGACCCTGAAGAGTTGCACGAGAATGGGGGGGGACCAACCTTGTATGGCGTGACCCTGTCAGAATAGTGGTGCAAGTCTGTATGATCTGAGGCTCCCAGGTGCTGGATGCTTCTGGGGGCCCTCGTCAACTTGACTGAGGCACGGCCGCAGCCAGGCACCGCGTCACCTAAGATGGTCTGATAGTCGTCACGGTTGATGTCACGGATAGTGTGGGACAGAGACTCCCGTACGCATGTGATTCAGTCCCAAGATCGAAGGATTCCTGTCCAGGCAGGGGCTCGTCTAACTGGCTTGTGCTGGCGCCGCTGTAACCGGCTGGTGCTGCAGAGGCTGTCAGCGTGCGCGGGGATAAAATCCCATTACCGTCCCCATCCAGGCAGAGGACGCGATGCGCGTCCGCGCTTACAGGAGCTGTTAGCATTAAGTTAGTTCTATTGTGTTACGCGCGTCTTAGGCTCAGGTCCGACTGGGCCTGGCGCCGGCTCTCTCGTCCGCAACAAAGGAAAAAGTTGACTTCTCCTATTCGGGTCTCTAAGGGTAGATGATTAAGTAAACCCAACCCGCCAAGACTTGAGACCAAACAACTGGCCGCCGGCGGAGTGCTTTGTTCAGTTAGGCCACATGTTGGAGAAGATATGGGCCGGGCGGGGCATATGTGAGACTCATGCGCTCAATTAGGCAGCGAGCCTACCTGCCCCGCTGCTAGAGTGTGGTTGTTGGGTTTTATAAGAGTAAAGAGAATACGGGTAGGAGTCGCCGTAGAGGCAAATCCGGGGAAGGCCAGGTCTACCCCCCCGCCTTTTTTAGTGTTTTGGATGACCTATCTGATTTACGTTGGTGAGTGCCAATCGGGGACATTGACTAAGGGGGTAAAGGGGGGTAGGGGATGATGGGCAGTCATTGCCGAAGTGCAGGACCATTATGGTGTGGCACGGGACAATGCATAGGGTTGTGTCATTGATCTAGCATCCACGGCCGTTTGCACAGTGGACGCTGGAAGGTGAGATCTTATTTACCCTTGCCCTGGAATTGAGGCCTGGGACTTGCCTGGCTCGGCAGTTCCTGGTTTCCTTGCCTAACATGTCCTGGTATCTTCAATCGTGTGGACTAGTGGAGGGGGCTAGAATCTGTTTTTCCCCAGAGTCTTTGCCAAGCCCATTGTGAGAGAAAATGTTTTTTTTACCAGGAATGGAGGCAGAAACTGTAAATGAAGAGGGTATAAAGTTTTATTATTAGGGACATAGCTAGCAACAGTGGCTAGCGCACACGAGCAACATGGTTTGTTTAATGTAGAGCTAAGGCCACCCCTAGAGACAAATTGATGTATAGTTTGTTAAGTAGTAAGATACGCAAAGGCAGAAAAAGGGGTGTGGTGTGTCCACTCCCCGACACGTGAGGCGTGGTGCACATGCCTGGGGCCGGGCTAGGGATTGTGTTGTTATGGGCTGTGCGGAGGGGTTGGGTCGTACAGGCTGGACAGCGGTCCGCGGAGGGAAGGGGAAATAGACGACCGACGGTGGTATCAATTACAAGGGGATCATCATCACAGGGCAGCGACCTATCGATCATCCGCGAAGGAAGGATGGAACTCTTGATACGATTAGAACGTGCTTTACCTGGAGAGGAGGCAAAGAATTCATTAATGGGCCTGGCATTCTATCATTCGATACGCCTTCTGCTCACCTCAGAAAGTTAGACCTTTCTGCAGTGAACAGGTGTTAGTGTCCTCACTCTCACTGAAGTCCAAAAATGAGTCTGCACGAGCGCGCGCAGAGATCCCTCACGACGCAACGCTCTTGTCCCTTGATACCAGGCGTGTGTGATGATCTATCTAGTCACTCTCTATTCGCCATGACTCTCTCTCTTACTGTAAAGGTGTTTACAGGAGACAATCTAGGGCACTATTTTTACCTCTGTTGGGACTTTCACACATTTCACAAAATACGCGTTGGTGTGCGCATTTTATGGTTGGAGGTAAGCGGGTTCTTGTAAGTGTAGGTTTTGAAAATAAAGAGAGCCGGCGCGCTGTTTCACGGTATGAGTTTGATAGTGGTTGGTGGAATGAGTGGTTGACCAAAGGATTTCTTGGTCCCTGGTATTGGATTTTATGTGTGGAATGGAGGGGTGTCTCTGGGCAGTTGAGGCGGACCTCAATGCGCTGAAACTGGATGACATTGTTATACCCTAGGTTTAGCTTATATATTGGTGGTAGAACCGGGGGGTCGGGGAGCGTCTGGATGCTCGGCAGAGGGGGGATTCGTGTGGTAACACAGGCTTGGTGCATGCGGGGGGGGGGGGTCTGAGGAAGAGAGGAGAGCAGTAGGAGTCCTCAGTGAATGATTGTTATGGGGTAAGAAGGCAGTTTGGGCCCATTGATCCCATGGGGGACTCAACATTTTAGGGCTTGTTCGAGAACAAGGAACAATTAAGATTAAATTGGAGGTTTCTGTTGCTGCTCACAGTACCCCTGAGCAGTGCAGGTGTAGAGGGAACTAGATAACTAGGAATTAAGATAATTAGCCAGGTGTGGTTAGGGGGCGGTGGTGCACCTTTCAAGGCTTTTCAGGGCATTGCAGCAGCATGGAGCAGCCTGCCGCCCGTGTGGGGCTAACGTTGTTCCGGTCCTGAACTCGGGGCTTGATACTCCTTTACAGCGGGCTCGTGAGCTCCAGGGTGTCTTGCACCTGAGTATCCACGGAAACCACTCACTGATGGCTCAAGAGAAGCGGGCTTCCCGCACAACGTGAGACAAGCCTGGCCCCCGGGGAGTGCGCATCGCTACTTGACCGAGAGGGAGGTGAATGCCCTTGGAGGGGCATTTGGCCAGCTCGGACGCGCTCGAGCCGTCCTGCTTCTCTACTGGCGTACACTGCGACAACGTCCGAGCGCCTGGGACTCCCTACGAGGTAAGGGCGGGGGGGGGCATCGTCAGTGTTAGGGAGGCTGGGATACCCGTATGAAGAACAAGGAGTGGCGCGGGATACCGGTGCAGTCCTCCAGAGGCCCTCGTAAGTCAATGGCTGGGGGCCACCACTCTGCGATCGCGTGCGGCCCCTGGCGTGCTCACGAAAGGGGGGTCCATCCCCTTCCTGAAATGCCATCGCCATCCCTACATTCCCTCGCACCTCCAGAGCGGGACTCTGTCGCCTCTCCTGAGGTTCGAGAAGAGGCCCCAAGGGGCCAATTCCGGCCCGCAGAGACCATCTAAAGGTCCTCGAGGAAGCCACCCCATCGGCAAGCGGAGTCTCAGTTCCAGACTGAGACGTGATGGCGAGGAGGAAGTCCTCCTCATGCAGCAGCGCCAGCTGGCGTTGTTCAATAGGAGGCACACTGGACTTCTCAGATTTGGAACAAAGGTTGAGAAGTCTCCCCGAGGCGCCACGCCCCCCGATGTCGCAGAGAGGCGCCACCCCTAAAGCTCTCCCCCTGCGCTCGCTGCGGGACGGAAGTAAAGCCACGACCTTCGCCCCTCGCATTGCGGAGGGGATAGACCCAGCATTAGACGGGACGGGGTGGACCCGCCGCAACTCGAGAATGCACCGCCGCAAGTCGAGAACAAAAAACACCACCGTTGAGGCCTACCGCCCAACCTGCCAAGAAAGCGGGGCTTCCCGCCACACCGCGAGTGGCGTCCCCCGGGGCCCGAGAGCCGTCCTGCCTTCTCTCTGGCGCTGCAACGGAGGCTGGACTCCCTCTAGGCGCCCCCAGAGGTTCCCTGGGGATACCCCGTGTCCACAGGCGAGCGGAACCCTGAGTCTCCAGAGGCCGCTCGCGAGGGGCCCCCCGTCGCCGTCGGCCCCTCTCTCTCGAAAGGGGGTCCAATCCCCTTCCTGAATGCCATCGCAATCCCTACATTCCCTCGCACCTCCAGAGCGGGACTCTCGCCTCTCCTGAGGTTCGAGAAGAGGCCCCAAGGGGCCAGTTCCGGCCGCAAGACCAAAGGTCCCCCGAGGAACCCCCATCGGCAAGCGAGTCCCAGTTCCCTGGACGTGAGGCGAGGGGAAGCCCAGCAGCCCCTGGCGATGTCAAAGGAGGCCTGGACTTCTCAGAGGCAACAAGAGAGGCTCCCCCGAGGCGCCACGCCCCCGATTCAGAGAGGCCACCCCCGCTTCCCCCTGCGCCGCGCGGAAAAAAGCACGACCTTCGCCCCTGCATTCGAGGGGAAGCCCGATTGCCCTTGGCTGTGACCGGAGAGAAAGGCTGAGTCCCCTCGACTCCCTGGAGGCCACCCCACACAGGTGCCAGTTATACCTGTCCCCTCCCCCCTCCGGGGACCCCCGAGGGTCCTAGCTCCATGCCTGACGCGGACCCAGGGCGCTGCAGCGCCTCCTGGCGAATCCCGAGGCTGCTCGGGCCGTGTCCGCTCGAAAGGAGGCATGGCGACACCGCTGGGCTAACGGGGGAGACGGGCCGGGGTACCCGCCGCAACTCGAGAATGCACCGCCGCAAGTCGAGAACACCCCCGTGAGGCCACGCCCATAGAGGGAGGAGGCGCTTTTCCCTTGCAGGGCATGGAGAGCATGCCCCGGCACCTGTTCCGGCTCCGAACGGGGCTTGACTCCTTGCGGGCGACTCCAGGGGTCCCCCGAGATCCCCGGGCAAACCTGCCAAGAAAGCGGGGCTTCCCGCCACACCGCGAGGGGCGTCCCCCGGGCCCCCCTCCTTGCGAGACGGGGCCCTTGGGATCTGCAGCGACTCGTGAGCCGTCCTGCCTTCTCTCTGGCGCTGCAACGGAGGCTGGACTCCCTCTAGGCGCCCCCAGAGGTTCCCTGGGATACCCGTGTCCACAGGCGAGCGGAACCCTGAGTCTCCAGAGGCCGCTCGCGAGGGGCCCCCCGTCGCCGTCGGCCCCTCCTCTCGAAAGGGGGGTCCAATCCCCTTCCTGAATGCCATCGCAATCCCTACATTCCCTCGCACCTCCAGAGCGGGACTCTCGCCTCTCCTGAGGTTCGAGAAGAGGCCCCAAGGGGCCAGTTCCGGCCGCAAGACCAAAGGTCCCCCGAGGAACCCCCCATCGGCAAGCGAGTCCAGTTCCCTGGACGTGAGGCGAGAGAGGGGAAAGCCCAGCAGACCCTGGCGATGTCAAAGGAGGCCTGGACTTCTCAGAGGCAACAAGAGAGGCTCCCCGAGGCGCCACGCCCCCGATTCAGAGAGGCCACCCCCGCTTCCCCCTGCGCCGCGCGGAAAAGCACGACCTTTCGCCCCTGCATTCGAGGGGAAAGCCCGATTGCCCTTGGCTGTGACCGGAGAGAAAGGCTGAGTCCCCTCGACTCCCTGGAGGCCACCCCACAGGTGCCAGTTATACCTGTCCCCTCCCCCCCTCCGGGGACCCCCGAGGGTCCTAGCTCCATGCCTGACGCGGACCCAGGGCGCTGCAGCGCCTCCTGGCGAATCCCGAGGCTGCTCGGGCCCCTGTCCGCTCGAAAGGAGGGCATGGCGACCCCGCTGGGCTAACGGGGGAGACGGGCCGGGGTACCCGCCGCAACTCGAGAATGCACCGCCGCAAGTCGAGAACACCCCCGTGAGGCCACGCCCATAGAGGGAGGAGGCGCTTTTCCCTTGCAGGGCATGGAGAGCATGCCCCGGCACCTGTTCCGGCTCCGAACGGGGCTTGACTCCTTGCGGGCGACTCCAGGTGTCCCCCGAGATCCCCGGGCCAACCTGCCAAGAAAGCGGGGCTTCCCGCCACACCGCGAGGGCGTCCCCCGGGCCCCCCTCCTTGCGAGACGGGGCCCTTGGGATCTGCAGCGACGCGAGAGCCGTCCTGCCTTCTCTCTGGCGCTGCAACGGAGGCTGGACTCCCTCTAGGCGCCCCCAGAGGTTCCCTGGGATACCCGTGTCCACAGGCGAGCGGAACCCTGAGTCTCCAGAGGCCGCTCGCGAGGGGCCCCCCGTCGCCGTCGGCCCCTCCTCTCGAAAGGGGGGTCCAATCCCCTTCCTGAATGCCATCGCAATCCCTACATTCCCTCGCACCTCCAGAGCGGGACTCTCGCCTCTCCTGAGGTTCGAGAAGAGGCCCCAAGGGGCCAGTTCCGGCCGCAAGACCAAAGGTCCCCGAGGAACCCCCATCGGCAAGCGAGTCCAGTTCCCTGGACGTGAGGCGAGGGGAAGCCCAGCAGCCCCTGGCGATGTCAAAGGAGGCCTGGACTTCTCAGAGGCAACAAGAGAGGCTCCCCGAGGCGCCACGCCCCCGATTCAGAGAGGCCACCCCCGCTTCCCCCGGCGCCGCGCGGAAAAGCACGACCTTCGCCCCTGCATTCGAGGGGAAGCCCGATTGCCCTTGGCTGTGACCGGAGAGAAAGGCTGAGTCCCCTCGACTCCCTGGAGGCCACCCCACAGGTGCCAGTTATACCTGTCCCCTCCCCCCCTCCGGGGACCCCCGAGGGTCCTAGCTCCATGCCTGACGCGGACCCAGGGCGCTGCAGCGCCTCCTGGCGAATCCCGAGGCTGCTCGGGCCCCTGTCCGCTCGAAAGGAGGCATGGCGACCCCGCTGGGCTAACGGGGGAGACGGGCCGGGGTACCCGCCGCAACTCGAGAATGCACCGCCGCAAGTCGAGAACACCCCCGTGAGGCCACGCCCATAGAGGGAGGAGGCGCTTTTCCCTTGCAGGGCATGGAGAGCATGCCCCGGCACCTGTTCCGGCTCCGAACGGGGCTTGACTCCTTGCGGGCGACTCCAGGTGTCCCCCGAGATCCCCGGGCCAACCTGCCAAGAAAGCGGGGCTTCCCGCCACACCGCGAGGGCGTCCCCCGGGCCCCCCTCCTTGCGAGACGGGGCCCTTGGGATCTGCAGCGACGCGAGAGCCGTCCTGCCTTCTCTCTGGCGCTGCAACGGAGGCTGGACTCCCTCTAGGCGCCCCCAGAGGTTCCCTGGGATACCCGTGTCCACAGGCGAGCGGAACCCTGAGTCTCCAGAGGCCGCTCGCGAGGGGCCCCCCGTCGCCGTCGGCCCCTCCTCTCGAAAGGGGGGTCCAATCCCCTTCCTGAATGCCATCGCAATCCCTACATTCCCTCGCACCTCCAGAGCGGGACTCTCGCCTCTCCTGAGGTTCGAGAAGAGGCCCCAAGGGGCCAGTTCCGGCCGCAAGACCAAAGGTCCCCGAGGAACCCCCATCGGCAAGCGAGTCCAGTTCCCTGGACGTGAGGCGAGGGGAAGCCCAGCAGCCCCTGGCGATGTCAAAGGAGGCCTGGACTTCTCAGAGGCAACAAGAGAGGCTCCCCGAGGCGCCACGCCCCCGATTCAGAGAGGCCACCCCCCCGCTTCCCCCTGCGCCGCGCGGAAAAGCACGACCTTCGCCCCTGCATTCGAGGGGAAGCCCGATTGCCCTTGGCTGTGACCGGAGAGAAAGGCTGAGTCCCCTCGACTCCCTGGAGGCCACCCCACAGGTGCCAGTTATACCTGTCCCCTCCCCCCTCCGGGGACCCCCGAGGGTCCTAGCTCCATGCCTGACGCGGACCCAGGGCGCTGCAGCGCCTCCTGGCGAATCCCGAGGCTGCTCGGGCCCCTGTCCGCTCGAAAGGAGGCATGGCGACCCCGCTGGGCTAACGGGGGAGACGGGCCGGGGTACCCGCCGCAACTCGAGAATGCACCGCCGCAAGTCGAGAACACCCCCGTGAGGCCACGCCCATAGAGGGAGGAGGCGCTTTTCCCTTGCAGGGCATGGAGAGCATGCCCCGGCACCTGTTCCGGCTCCGAACGGGGCTTGACTCCTTGCGGGCGACTCCAGGTGTCCCCCGAGATCCCCGGGCCAACCTGCCAAGAAAGCGGGGCTTCCCGCCACACCGCGAGGGCGTCCCCCGGGCCCCCCTCCTTGCGAGACGGGGCCCTTGGGATCTGCAGCGACGCGAGAGCCGTCCTGCCTTCTCTCTGGCGCTGCAACGGAGGCTGGACTCCCTCTAGGCGCCCCCAGAGGTTCCCTGGGATACCCGTGTCCACAGGCGAGCGGAACCCTGAGTCTCCAGAGGCCGCTCGCGAGGGGCCCCCCGTCGCCGTCGGCCCCTCCTCTCGAAAGGGGGGTCCAATCCCCTTCCTGAATGCCATCGCAATCCCTACATTCCCTCGCACCTCCAGAGCGGGACTCTCGCCTCTCCTGAGGTTCGAGAAGAGGCCCCAAGGGGCCAGTTCCGGCCGCAAGACCAAAGGTCCCCGAGGAACCCCCATCGGCAAGCGAGTCCAGTTCCCTGGACGTGAGGCGAGGGGAAGCCCAGCAGCCCCTGGCGATGTCAAAGGAGGCCTGGACTTCTCAGAGGCAACAAGAGAGGCTCCCCGAGGCGCCACGCCCCCGATTCAGAGAGGCCACCCCCGCTTCCCCCTGCGCCGCGCGGAAAAGCACGACCTTCGCCCCTGCATTCGAGGGGAAGCCCGATTGCCCTTGGCTGTGACCGGAGAGAAAGGCTGAGTCCCCTCGACTCCCTGGAGGCCACCCCACAGGTGCCAGTTATACCTGTCCCCTCCCCCCTCCGGGGACCCCCGAGGGTCCTAGCTCCATGCCTGACGCGGACCCAGGGCGCTGCAGCGCCTCCTGGCGAATCCCGAGGCTGCTCGGGCCCCTGTCCGCTCGAAAGGAGGCATGGCGACCCCGCTGGGCTAACGGGGGAGACGGGCCGGGGTACCCGCCGCAACTCGAGAATGCACCGCCGCAAGTCGAGAACACCCCCCGTGAGGCCACGCCCATAGAGGGAGGAGGCGCTTTTCCCTTGCAGGGCATGGAGAGCATGCCCCGGCACCTGTTCCGGCTCCGAACGGGGCTTGACTCCTTGCGGGCGACTCCAGGTGTCCCCCGAGATCCCCGGGCCAACCTGCCAAGAAAGCGGGGCTTCCCGCCACACCGCGAGGGCGTCCCCCGGGCCCCCCTCCTTGCGAGACGGGGCCCTTGGGATCTGCAGCGACGCGAGAGCCGTCCTGCCTTCTCTCTGGCGCTGCAACGGAGGCTGGACTCCCTCTAGGCGCCCCCAGAGGTTCCCTGGGATACCCGTGTCCACAGGCGAGCGGAAACCCTGAGTCTCCAGAGGCCGCTCGCGAGGGGCCCCCCGTCGCCGTCGGCCCCTCCTCTCGAAAGGGGGGTCCAATCCCCTTCCTGAATGCCATCGCAATCCCTACATTCCCTCGCACCTCCAGAGCGGGACTCTCGCCTCTCCTGAGGTTCGAGAAGAGGCCCCAAGGGGCCAGTTCCGGCCGCAAGACCAAAGGTCCCCGAGGAACCCCCATCGGCAAGCGAGTCCAGTTCCCTGGACGTGAGGCGAGGGGAAGCCCAGCAGCCCCTGGCGATGTCAAAGGAGGCCTGGACTTCTCAGAGGCAACAAGAGAGGCTCCCCGAGGCGCCACGCCCCCGATTCAGAGAGGCCACCCCCGCTTCCCCCTGCGCCGCGCGGAAAAGCACGACCTTCGCCCCTGCATTCGAGGGGAAGCCCGATTGCCCTTGGCTGTGACCGGAGAGAAAGGCTGAGTCCCCTCGACTCCCTGGAGGCCACCCCACAGGTGCCAGTTATACCTGTCCCCTCCCCCCCTCCGGGGACCCCCGAGGGTCCTAGCTCCATGCCTGACGCGGACCCAGGGCGCTGCAGCGCCTCCTGGCGAATCCCGAGGCTGCTGCTCGGGCCCCTGTCCGCTCGAAAGGAGGCATGGCGACCCCGCTGGGCTAACGGGGGAGACGGGCCGGGGTACCCGCCGCAACTCGAGAATGCACCGCCGCAAGTCGAGAACACCCCCGTGAGCCACACGCCCATAGAGGGAGAGGCGCTTTTCCCTTGCAGGGCATGGAGAGCATGCCCCGGCACCTGTTCCGGCTCCGAACGGGGCTTGACTCCTTGCGGGCGACTCCAGGTGTCCCCCGAGATCCCCGGGCCAACCTGCCAAGAAAGCGGGGCTTCCCGCCACACACCGCGAGGGCGTCCCCCGGGCCCCCCTCCTTGCGAGACGGGGCCCTTGGGATCTGCAGCGACGCGAGAGCCGTCCTGCCTTCTCTCTGGCGCTGCAACGGAGGCTGGACTCCCTCTAGGCGCCCCCAGAGGTTCCCTGGGATACCCGTGTCCACAGGCGAGCGGAACCCTGAGTCTCCAGAGGCCGCTCGCGAGGGGCCCCCCGTCGCCGTCGGCCCCTCCTCTCGAAAGGGGGGGTCCAATCCCCTTCCTGAATGCCATCGCAATCCCTACATTCCCTCGCACCTCCCCTGAGCGGACTCTCGCCTCCCCTGAGGTTCGAGAAGAGAGGCCCCAAGGGCCAGTTCCGGCCGCAAGACCAAAGGTCCCCGAGGAACCCCCATCGGCAAGCGAGTCCAGTTCCCTGGACGTGAGGCGAGGGGAAGCCCAGCAGCCCCTGGCGATGTCAAAGGAGGCCTGGACTTCTCAGAGGCAACAAGAGAGGCTCCCCGAGGCGCCACGCCCCCGATTCAGAGAGGCCACCCCCGCTTCCCCCTGCGCCGCGCGGAAAAGCACGACCTTCGCCCCTGCATTCGAGGGGAAGCCCGATTGCCCTTGGCTGTGACCGGAGAGAAAGGCTGAGTCCCCTCGACTCCCTGGAGGCCACCCCACAGGTGCCAGTTATACCTGTCCCCTCCCCCCCCCCTCCGGGGACCCCCGAGGGTCCTAGCTCCATGCCTGACGCGGACCCAGGGCGCTGCAGCGCCTCCTGGCGAATCCCGAGGCTGCTCGGGCCCCTGTCCGCTCGAAAGGAGGCATGGCGACCCCGCTGGGCTAACGGGGGAGACGGGCCGGGGTACCCGCCGCAACTCGAGAATGCACCGCCGCAAGTCGAGAACACCCCCGTGAGGCCACGCCCATAGAGGGAGGAGGCGCTTTTCCCTTGCAGGGCATGGAGAGCATGCCCCGGCACCTGTTCCGGCTCCGAACGGGGCTTGACTCCTTGCGGGCGACTCCAGGTGTCCCCCGAGATCCCCGGGCCAACCTGCCAAGAAAGCGGGGCTTCCCGCCACACCGCGAGGGCGTCCCCCGGGCCCCCCCCTCCTTGCGAGACGGGGCCCTTGGGATCTGCAGCGACGCGAGAGCCGTCCTGCCTTCTCTCTGGCGCTGCAACGGAGGCTGGACTCCCTCTAGGCGCCCCCCAGAGGTTCCCTGGGATACCCGTGTCCACAGGCGAGCGGAACCCTGAGTCTCCAGAGGCCGCTCGCGAGGGGCCCCCCCGTCGCCGTCGGCCCCTCCTCCTCTCGAAAGGGGGGTCCAATCCCCTTCCTGAATGCCATCGCAATCCCTACATTCCCTCGCACCTCCAGAGCGGGACTCTCGCCTCTCCTGAGGTTCGAGAAGAGGCCCCAAGGGGCCAGTTCCGGCCGCAAGACCAAAGGTCCCCGAGGAACCCCCATCGGCAAGCGAGTCCAGTTCCCTGGACGTGAGGCGAGGGGAAGCCCAGCAGCCCCTGGCGATGTCAAAGGAGGCCTGGACTTCTCAGAGGCAACAAGAGAGGCTCCCCGAGGCGCCACGCCCCCGATTCAGAGAGGCCACCCCCGCTTCCCCCTGCGCCGCGCGCGAAAAAGCACGACCTTCGCCCCTGCATTCGAGGGGAAGCCCGATTGCCCTTGGCTGTGACCGGAGAGAAAGGCTGAGTCCCCTCGACTCCCTGGAGGCCACCCCACAGGTGCCAGTTATACCTGTCCCCTCCCCCCCTCCGGGGACCCCCGAGGGTCCTAGCTCCATGCCTGACGCGGACCCAGGGCGCTGCAGCGCCTCCTGGCGAATCCCGAGGCTGCTCGGGCCCCCTGTCCCTCGAAAGGAGGCATGGCGACCCCGCTGGGCTAACGGGGGAGACGGGCCGGGGTACCCGCCGCAACTCGAGAATGCACCGCCGCAAGTCGAGAACACCCCCGTGAGGCCACGCCCATAGAGGGAGGAGGCGCTTTTTCCCTTGCAGGGCATGGAGAGCATGCCCCGGCACCTGTTCCGGCTCCGAACGGGGCTTGACTCCTTGCGGGCGACTCCAGGTGTCCCCCGAGATCCCCGGGCCAACCTGCCAAGAAAGCGGGGCTTCCCGCCACACCGCGAGGGCGTCCCCCGGGCCCCCCTCCTTGCGAGACGGGGCCCTTGGGATCTGCAGCGACGCGAGAGCCGTCCTGCCTTCTCTCTGGCGCTGCAACGGAGGCTGGACTCCCTCTAGGCGCCCCCAGAGGTTCCCTGGGATACCCGTGTCCACAGGCGAGCGGAACCCTGAGTCTCCAGAGGCCGCTCGCGAGGGGCCCCCCGTCGCCGTCGGCCCCTCCTCTCGAAAGGGGGGTCCAATCCCCTTCCTGAATGCCATCGCAATCCCTACATTCCCTCGCACCTCCAGAGCGGGACTCTCGCCTCTCCTGAGGTTCGAGAAGAGGCCCCAAGGGGCCAGTTCCGGCCGCAAGACCAAAGGTCCCCGAGGAACCCCCATCGGCAAGCGAGTCCAGTTCCCTGGACGTGAGGCGAGGGGAAGCCCAGCAGCCCCTGGCGATGTCAAAGGAGGCCTGGACTTCTCAGAGGCAACAAGAGAGGCTCCCCGAGGCGCCACGCCCCCCGATTCAGAGAGGCCACCCCCGCTTCCCCCTGCGCCGCGCGGAAAAGCACGACCTTCGCCCCTGCATTCGAGGGGAAGCCCGATTGCCCTTGGCTGTGACCGGAGAGAAAGGCTGAGTCCCCTCGACTCCCTGGAGGCCACCCCACAGGTGCCAGTTATACCTGTCCCCTCCCCCCCTCCGGGGACCCCCGAGGGTCCTAGCTCCATGCCTGACGCGGACCCAGGGCGCTGCAGCGCCTCCTGGCGAATCCCGAGGCTGCTCGGGCCCCTGTCCGCTCGAAAGGAGGCATGGCGACCCCGCTGGGCTAACGGGGGAGACGGGCCGGGGTACCCGCCGCAACTCGAGAATGCACCGCCGCAAGTCGAGAACACCCCCGTGAGGCCACGCCCATAGAGGGAGGAGGCGCTTTTTCCCTTGCAGGGCATGGAGAGCATGCCCCGGCACCTGTTCCGGCTCCGAACGGGGCTTGACTCCTTGCGGGCGACTCCAGGTGTCCCCCGAGATCCCCGGGCCAACCTGCCAAGAAAGCGGGGCTTCCCGCCCACACCGCGAGGGCGTCCCCCGGACCCCCTCCTTGCGAGACGGGGCCCTTGGGATCTGCAGCGACGCGAGAGCCGTCCTGCCTTCTCTCTGGCGCTGCAACGGAGGCTGGACTCCCTCTAGGCGCCCCCAGAGGTTCCCTGGGATACCCGTGTCCACAGGCGAGCGGAACCCTGAGTCTCCAGAGGCCGCTCGCGAGGGGCCCCCCCCCGTCGCCGTCGGCCCCTCCTCTCGAAAGGGGGGTCCCAATCCCCTTCCTGAATGCCATCGCAATCCCTACATTCCCTCGCACCTCCAGAGCGGGACTCTCGCCTCTCCTGAGGTTCGAGAAGAGGCCCCAAGGGGCCAGTTCCGGCCGCAAGACCAAAGGTCCCCGAGGAACCCCCATCGGCAAGCGAGTCCAGTTCCCTGGACGTGAGGCGAGGGGAAGCCCAGCAGCCCCTGGCGATGTCAAAGGAGGCCTGGACTTCTCAGAGGCAACAAGAGAGGCTCCCCGAGGCGCCACGCGCCCCCGATTCAGAGAGGCCACCCCCGCTTCCCCCTGCGCCGCGCGGAAAAGCACGACCTTCGCCCCTGCATTCGAGGGGAAGCCCGATTGCCCTTGGCTGTGACCGGAGAGAAAGGCTGAGTCCCCTCGACTCCCTGGAGGCCACCCCACAGGTGCCAGTTATACCTGTCCCCTCCCCCCCCTCCGGGGACCCCCGAGGGTCCTAGCTCCATGCCTGACGCGGACCCAGGGCGCTGCAGCGCCTCCTGGCGAATCCCGAGGCTGCTCGGGCCCCTGTCCGCTCGAAAGGAGGCATGGCGACCCCGCTGGGCTAACGGGGGAGACGGGCCGGGGTACCCGCCGCAACTCGAGAATGCACCGCCGCAAGTCGAGAACACCCCCGTGAGGCCACGCCCATAGAGGGAGGAGGCGCTTTTCCCCTTGCAGGGCATGGAGAGCATGCCCCGGCACCTGTTCCGGCTCCGAACGGGGCTTGACTCCTTGCGGGCGACTCCAGGTGTCCCCCGAGATCCCCGGGCCAAACCTGCCAAGAAAGCGGGGCTTCCCGCCACACCGCGAGGGCGTCCCCCGGGCCCCCCCTCCTTGCGAGACGGGGCCCTTGGGATCTGCAGCGACTCGAGAGCCGTCCTGCCTTCTCTCTGGCGCTGCAACGGAGGCTGGACTCCCTCTAGGCGCCCCCAGAGGTTCCCTGGGATACCCGTGTCCACAGGCGAGCGGAACCCTGAGTCTCCAGAGGCCGCTCGCGAGGGGCCCCCCCCCGTCGCCGTCGGCCCCTCCTCTCGAAAGGGGGGTCCAATCCCCTTCCTGAATGCCATCGCAATCCCTACATTCCCTCGCACCTCCAGAGCGGGACTCTCGCCTCTCCTGAGGTTCGAGAAGAGGCCCCAAGGGGCCAGTTCCGGCCGCAAGACCAAAGGTCCCCGAGGAACCCCCATCGGCAAGCGAGTCCAGTTCCCTGGACGTGAGGCGAGGGGAAGCCCAGCAGCCCCTGGCGATGTCAAAGGAGGCCTGGACTTCTCAGAGGCAACAAGAGAGGCTCCCCGAGGCGCCACGCCCCCGATTCAGAGAGGCCACCCCCGCTTCCCCCTGCGCCGCGCGGAAAAGCACGACCTTCGCCCCTGCATTCGAGGGGAAGCCCGATTGCCCTTGGCTGTGACCGGAGAGAAAGGCTGAGTCCCCTCGACTCCCTGGAGGCCACCCCACAGGTGCCAGTTATACCTGTCCCCTCCCCCCCCCCCTCCGGGGACCCCCGAGGGTCCTAGCTCCATGCCTGACGCGGACCCAGGGCGCTGCAGCGCCTCCTGGCGAATCCCGAGGCTGCTCGGGCCCCTGTCCGCTCGAAAGGAGGCATGGCGACCCCGCTGGGCTAACGGGGGAGACGGGCCGGTGTACCCTCTGCAACTCGAGAATGCACCGCCGCAAGTCGAGAACACCCCCGTGAGGCCACGCCCATAGAGGGAGGAGGCGCTTTTTTTTCCCTTGCAGGGCATGGAGAGCATGCCCCGGCACCTGTTCCGGCTCCGAACGGGGCTTGACTCCTTGCGGGCGACTCCAGGTGTCCCCCGAGATCCCCGGGCCAACCTGCCAAGAAAGCGGGGCTTCCCGCCACACCGCGAGGGCGTCCCCCGGGCCCCCCTCCTTGCGAGACGGGGCCCTTGGGATCTGCAGCGACGCGAGAGCCGTCCTGCCTTCTCTCTGGCGCTGCAACGGAGGCTGGACTCCCTCTAGGCGCCCCCAGAGGTTCCCTGGGATACCCGTGTCCACAGGCGAGCGGAACCCTGAGTCTCCAGAGGCCGCTCGCGAGGGGCCCCCCGTCGCCGTCGGCCCCTCCTCTCGAAAGGGGGGTCCAATCCCCTTCCTGAATGCCATCGCAATCCCTACATTCCCTCGCACCTCCAGAGCGGGACTCTCGCCTCTCCTGAGGTTCGAGAAGAGGCCCCAAGGGGCCAGTTCCGGCCGCAAGACCAAAGGTCCCCGAGGAACCCCCATCGGCAAGCGAGTCCAGTTCCCTGGACGTGAGGCGAGGGGAAGCCCAGCAGCCCCTGGCGATGTCAAAGGAGGCCTGGACTTCTCAGAGGCAACAAGAGAGGCTCCCCGAGGCGCCACGCCCCCGATTCAGAGAGGCCACCCCCGCTTCCCCCCTGCGCCGCGCGGAAAAGCACGACCTTCGCCCCTGCATTCGAGGGGAAGCCCGATTGCCCTTGGCTGTGACCGGAGAGAAAGGCTGAGTCCCCTCGACTCCCTGGAGGCCACCCCACAGGTGCCAGTTATACCTGTCCCCTTCCCCCCTCCGGGGACCCCCCGAGGGTCCTAGCTCCATGCCTGACGCGGACCCAGGGCGCTGCAGCGCCTCCTGGCGAATCCCGAGGCTGCTCGGGCCCCTGTCCGCTCGAAAGGAGGCATGGCGACCCCGCTGGGCTAACGGGGGAGACGGGCCGGGGTACCCGCCGCAACTCGAGAATGCACCGCCGCAAGTCGAGAACACCCCCGTGAGGCCACGCCCCTAGAGGGAGGAGGCGCTTTTCCCTTGCAGGGCATGGAGAGCATGCCCCGGCACCTGTTCCGGCTCCCGAACGGGGCTTGACTCCTTGCGGGCGACTCCAGGTGTCCCCCGAGATCCCCGGGCCAACCTGCCAAGAAAGCGGGGCTTCCCGCCACACCGCGAGGGCGTCCCCCGGGCCCCCCTCCTTGCGAGACGGGGCCCTTGGGATCTGCAGCGACGCGAGAGCCGTCCTGCCTTCTCTCTGGCGCTGCAACGGAGGCTGGACTCCCTCTAGGCGCCCCCAGAGGTTCCCTGGGATACCCGTGTCCACAGGCGAGCGGAACCCTGAGTCTCCAGAGGCCGCTCGCGAGGGGCCCCCCGTCGCCGTCGGCCCCTCCTCTCGAAAGGGGGGTCCAATCCCCTTCCTGAATGCCATCGCAATCCCTACATTCCCTCGCACCTCCAGAGCGGGACTCTCGCCTCTCCTGAGGTTCGAGAAGAGGCCCCAAGGGGCCAGTTCCGGCCGCAAGACCAAAGGTCCCCGAGGAACCCCCATCGGCAAGCGAGTCCAGTTCCCTGGACGTGAGGCGAGGGGAAGCCCAGCAGCCCCTGGCGATGTCAAAGGAGGCCTGGACTTCTCAGAGGCAACAAGAGAGGCTCCCCGAGGCGCCACGCCCCCGATTCAGAGAGGCCACCCCCGCTTCCCCCCTGCGCCGCGCGGAAAAGCACGACCTTCGCCCCTGCATTCGAGGGGAAGCCCGATTGCCCTTGGCTGTGACCGGAGAGAAAGGCTGAGTCCCCTCGACTCCCTGGAGGCCACCCCACAGGTGCCAGTTATACCTGTCCCCTCCCCCCCTCCGGGGACCCCCGAGGGTCCTAGCTCCATGCCTGACGCGGACCCAGGGCGCTGCAGCGCCTCCTGGCGAATCCCGAGGCTGCTCGGGCCCCTGTCCGCTCGAAAGGAGGCATGGCGACCCCGCTGGGCTAACGGGGGAGACGGGCCGGGGTACCCGCCGCAACTCGAGAATGCACCGCCGCAAGTCGAGAACACCCCCGTGAGGCCACGCCCATAGAGGGAGGAGGCGCTTTTCCCTTGCAGGGCATGGAGAGCATGCCCCGGCACCTGTTCCGGCTCCGAACGGGGCTTGACTCCTTGCGGGCGACTCCAGGTGTCCCCCGAGATCCCCGGGCCAACCTGCCAAGAAAGCGGGGCTTCCCGCCACACCGCGAGGGCGTCCCCCGGGCCCCCCTCCTTGCGAGACGGGGCCCTTGGGATCTGCAGCGACTCGAGAGCCGTCCTGCCTTCTCTCTGGCGCTGCAACGGAGGCTGGACTCCCTCTAGGCGCCCCCAGAGGTTCCCTGGGATACCCGTGTCCACAGGCGAGCGGAACCCTGAGTCTCCAGAGGCCGCTCGCGAGGGGCCCCCCGTCGCCGTCGGCCCCTCCTCTCGAAAGGGGGGTCCAATCCCCTTCCTGAATGCCATCGCAATCCCTACATTCCCTCGCACCTCCAGAGCGGGACTCTCGCCTCTCCTGAGGTTCGAGAAGAGGCCCCAAGGGGCCAGTTCCGGCCGCAAGACCAAAGGTCCCCGAGGAACCCCCATCGGCAAGCGAGTCCAGTTCCCTGGACGTGAGGCGAGGGGAAGCCCAGCAGCCCCTGGCGATGTCAAAGGAGGCCTGGACTTCTCAGAGGCAACAAGAGAGGCTCCCCGAGGCGCCACGCCCCCGATTCAGAGAGGCCACCCCCGCTTCCCCCTGCGCCGCGCGGAAAAGCACGACCTTCGCCCCTGCATTCGAGGGGAAGCCCGATTGCCCTTGGCTGTGACCGGAGAGAAAGGCTGAGTCCCCTCGACTCCCTGGAGGCCACCCCACAGGTGCCAGTTATACCTGTCCCCTCCCCCCCTCCGGGGACCCCCGAGGGTCCTAGCTCCATGCCTGACGCGGACCCAGGGCGCTGCAGCGCCTCCTGGCGAATCCCGAGGCTGCTCGGGCCCCTGTCCGCTCGAAAGGAGGCATGGCGACCCCGCTGGGCTAACGGGGGAGACGGGCCGGGGTACCCGCCGCAACTCGAGAATGCACCGCCGCAAGTCGAGAACACCCCCGTGAGGCCACGCCCATAGAGGGAGGAGGCGCTTTTCCCTTGCAGGGCATGGAGCCAGAGGCCGCTCGCGAGGGGCCCCCCCGTCGCCGTCGGCCCCTCCTCTCGAAAGGGGGGTCCAATCCCCTTCCTGAATGCCATCGCAATCCCTACATTCCCTCGCACCTCCAGAGCGGGACTCTCGCCTCTCCTGAGGTTCGAGAAGAGGCCCCCAAGGGGCCAGTTCCGGCCGCAAGACCAAAGGTCCCCGAGGAACCCCCATCGGCAAGCGAGTCCAGTTCCCTGGACGTGAGGCGAGGGGAAGCCCAGCAGCCCCTGGCGATGTAAAAGGAGGCCTGGACTTCTCAGAGGCAACAAGAGAGGCTCCCCGAGGCCCCACGCCCCCGATTCAGAGAGGCCACCCCCGCTTCCCCCTGCGCCGCGCGGAAAAGCACGACCTTCGCCCCTGCATTCGAGGGGAAGCCCGATTGCCCTTGGCTGTGACCGGAGAGAAAGGCTGAGTCCCCTCGACTCCCTGGAGGCCACCCCACAGGTGCCAGTTATACCTGTCCCCTCCCCCCCTCCGGGGACCCCCGAGGGTCCTAGCTCCATGCCTGACGCGGACCCAGGGCGCTGCAGCGCCTCCTGGCGGAATCCCGAGGCTGCTCGGGCCCCTGTCCGCTCGAAAGGAGGCATGGCGACCCCGCTGGGCTAACGGGGAGACGGGCCGGGGTACCCGCCGCAACTCGAGAATGCACCGCCCGCAAGTCGAGAACACCCCCGTGAGGCCACGCCCATAGAGGGAGGAGGGCGCTTTTCCCTTGCAGGGCATGGAGAGCATGCCCCGGCACCTGTTTCCGGCTCCGAACGGGGCTTGACTCCTTGCGGGCGACTCCAGGTGTCCCCCGAGATCCCCGGGGCCAACCTGCCAAGAAAGCGGGGCTTCCACCGCCACACCGCGAGGGCGTCCC
>JAGTYA010000446.1:0-25302 GCA_024291935.2 Okapia johnstoni | reverse complement strand
AGGAAACTGAGGCCTGGAGGAAAACCCATTGTTGGGGCTTCTTAACAGCCAAACACCTGTTGTTCCAGGGAGGATTGAATAAGCACTCGATTGGGCTACCTTTTATGACTCTAAGGAAGAGACCCTGAAACGCTGCTTTGGGGCTGAAAATCAAAAGGGGCTGGGAAATGCTACCTGGAAAGTCAGTTGTAGGGCCATAGTGCCTAGGTCCCAAAGCCGAGGTAAGGCTTCGACAGTGTCCTGGAACGTGAAGGCACCCTCCACAGCGCTGTTTTCCACATGTCTGCTCTGTAGCAGAGAGCTCTGGAGACTAGGCCTGGCCTGACTGGGAAACTGAGGCCTGGAGGCAAACCCATTGTTGTGGCGTCTTAACAGCCAAACACCTCTTGCACCAGGGAAGATTGAATAAGCACTCCCTTGGGCTACCTTTTATGACTCTAAGGAAGAGACCCTGCCAGGCTGCATTTGGCTGAAAATCACAAGGGGCTGGAAAGTGCTACCTGGAAAGTCAGTGGATGAGGCCATATTGCCTAGGCCCCACCGCCCGGGTAGGGCTTCCCCAAGCCAGGGAACCTCAAGGAACACTCCTCCGAGCTATTTCTCCATGTGTGCTCTGTAGCAGAGAGCTCTGGAGACTAGGTCTGTTCTGACTGGGAAACTGAGGCCCTGGGAGCAGACCCATTGTTGTGGCTTCTTAACAGACAAACACCTCTTGCACCAGGGAAGATTGAATAAGCACTCCCTTGGGCTACCTTTTATGACGCTTAGGAAGAGACCCTGCCAGGCTGCCTTGGGGATGAAAATCACAAGGGGATGGAAAGTGCTAGCTGGAAAGTCAGTGGTAGGGGCCATAGTGCCTAGGCCCAACAGTCCGGGTAGGGCTTCCCCAGGGCATGGGAACACCAAGGCACCCTCCTCAGAGATAATGCCCCATGTGTACTCTGTAGCAGAGAGCTCGCGAGACTAAGTCTGGTCTGACTGGGAAACTGAGGCCCTGGGAACAGAACCATTGTAGAGGCATCTGAACAGTCCAACACTTGCTGTTCGAAGGAGGATGGAAAAAGCAATACCTTGGGCTGCCTTTGCTCCCTCCATGGAAGAGAGAGACTGTCACGCCACCCTCGGGCTGAAAATCACATGGGGCTGGGAAGTGCTACCTGGGAGTCCGTTTTTAGGGTCCATAGCGATTAGGGCCCACATGCAGGGAAGGTAAGGCTTTGAAAGTGCCCTGGAACGTGAAGGCACCCTCCACAGCGCTTTTTTCAATGTCTGCTCTGTAGCAGAGAGCTCTGGAGACTACTCCTGGTCTGACTAGGAAACTGAGGCCTGGGACAGGAAACCCATTGTTGTGGCTTCTTAACAGCCAAACACCTGTTGCTGCCAGGGAGGATTGAATAAGCACTCCCTTTGGCTACCTTTTGTGACTCTAACGAATTGACCCTGAAACGCTGCTTTGGGGCTGAAAATCATAAGGGGCTGGAAAGTGCTACCTGGAAAGTCAGTGGAAGAGGCCACAGTGCCTAGGCTCCACCGTAGGGGTAGGGCTTCCCCAGAGCCAGGAAACCTCAAGGAACACACTCTCCTCAGAGCTATTGCACCATGTGTGCTCTGAAGCAGAGAGCTTTTGGGACTAGGTCTGTACTGACTGGGAAACTGAGGCCCTGAGAACAGAACCATTGTAGGGGCTTCTGAACTGCCCAACACTTGCTGTTCGGGGGAGGATGGTAAAAGCAATACCTTGTGCTGCCTTTGCTCCCTCCATGGAAGAGAGACTGTCACGCTACCCTCGGGCTGAAAATCACATGGGGCTGGGAAGTGCTACCTGGGAAGTCCGTTTGTAGGGTCCATAGCGATTAGGGCCCACCGCCCAGGTAAGGATTTGTCAGTGGCCTGGAACGTGAAGGCACCCTCCACAGCGCTTTCTTCACATGTCTGCTCTGTAGCAGAGAGCTCTGGAGACTAGGCCTGGTATGAGTAGGAAACTGAGGCCTGGAGGCAAACCCATTGTTGTGGCTTCTTAACAGCCAAACACCTGATGCTCCAGGGAGGATTGAAAAAGCATTCCCTTGGGCTACCTTTTTATGAACTCTCTACGGAAGAGACCCTGCAAGGCTGCCTTGTTGCTGAAAATCACAAGGGGCTGGAAAGTGCTACCTAGAAAGAGAGAGTGGTAGGGGCCATGGCTCCTAGGCCCCACTGCCCAGGTAGGGCTTCCACAGGGCCCCCGGGAACGTGAAGGCACCCTCCACACCACTGTTTCCCCATGTGTGCTCTGTAGCAGAGAGCTCGCCAGACTAGGCCTGGTCTGGCTAGGAAACTGAGGCCCTGGGAGCAGACACAATATTAGGGCTTCTGAACAGCCCAACACTTGCTGCGCTAGGGAGCCTTGAAGAAGCACTCCCTTAGGCTGCCTTTGCTTCCTCCAAGGAAGAGAGCCTGCCAGGCTGCCTTTGGGCTGAAAATCACATTGGGCTGCATAGTGCTACGTTGGGCAGTCAGTTTGTAGGGGGCATAGCGCCTAGGCCTCACCACCACCCGGGTAGGGCTTCCCCATTGCCCGGGAACGTCAGGGCAACAAC
Organism: Okapia johnstoni; assembly: GCA_024291935.2. NCBI lineage: Eukaryota > Metazoa > Chordata > Mammalia > Artiodactyla > Giraffidae > Okapia > Okapia johnstoni. The sequence continues at coordinate 22,723 of JAGTYA010000446.1, read as the reverse complement.
AACACACCACACTGTTTCCCTATGTGTGCTCTGTAGCAGAAACCTCCCCAGACTAGGACTGGTCTGGCTACGAAACTGAGGCCCTGGGAAAGACACATTGTAGGGGATTCTGAACAGCCAAACACACTTGCTGTTCGAGGGAGGATGGAAAAGGCAATACATTGTGCTGCCTTTTCTCCCTCCATGGAAGAGATCTTGCCACGCCGCCCTCAGGCTGAAAATCGCATGGGGCTGGAAATGTTACCTGGGAGGTGAGTTTGTAGGGACCATAGCGAGTAGGACTCACTGCCCAGGTAAGGCTTAGAAAGTGCCCTGGAACGTGAAGGCACCCTCTACTGCACATTTTCCACATGTCTGCTCTGTAGCAGTGAGCTCTGGAGACTAGGCCTGGTCTGACAAGGAAACTGAGGCCTGGAGGAAAACCCATTGTTGGGGCTTCTTAACAGCCAAACACCTGTTGTTCCAGGGAGGATTGAATAAGCACTCGATTGGGCTACCTTTTATGACTCTAAGGAAGAGACCCTGAAACGCTGCTTTGGGGCTGAAAATCAAAAGGGGCTGGGAAATGCTACCTGGAAAGTCAGTTGTAGGGCCATAGTGCCTAGGTCCCAAAGCCGGAGGTAAGGCTTCGACAGTGTCCTGGAACGTGAAGGCACCCTCCACAGCGCTGTTTCCACATGTCTGCTCTGTAGCAGAGAGCTCTGGAGACTAGGCCTGGTCTGACTGGGAAACTGAGGCCTGGAGGCAAACCCATTGTTGTGGCGTCTTCTTACACAGCCAAACACCTCTTGCACCAGGGAAGATTGAATAAGCACTCCCTTGGGCTACCTTTTATGACTCTAAGGAAGAGACCCTGCCAGGCTGCATTTGGCTGAAAATCACAAGGGGCTGGAAAGTGCTACCTGGAAAGTCAGTGGATGAGGCCATATTGCCTAGGCCCCACCGCCCGGGTAGGGCTTCCCCAAGCCAGGGAACCTCAAGGAACACTCCTCCGAGCTATTTCTCCATGTGTGTGCTCTGTAGCAGAGAGCTCTGGAGACTAGGTCTGTTCTGACTGGGAAACTGAGGCCCTGGGAGCAGACCCATTGTTGTGGCTTCTGAACAGACAAACACCTTCTTGCACCAGGGAAGATTGAATAAGCACTCCCTTGGGCTACCTTTTTATGACTCTTAGGAAGAGACCCTGCCAGGCTGCCTTGGGGATGAAAATCACAAGGGGCTGGAAAGTGCTAGCTGGAAAGTCAGTGGTAGGGGCCATAGTGCCTAGGCCCAACAGTCCGGGGTAGGGCTTCCCCAGGGCATGGGAACACCAAGGCACCCTCCTCAGAGATAATGCCCCATGTGTACTCTGTAGCAGAGAGCTCGCGAGACTAAGTCTGGTCTGACTGGGAAACTGAGGCCCTGGGAACAGAACCATTGTAGAGGCATCTGAACAGTCCAACACACTTGCTGTTCGAGGGAGGATGGAAAAAGCAATACCTTGGGCTGCCTTTGCTCCTCTCCATGGAAGAGAGCCTGCCACGCCACTCTCGGGATGAAAATCACATGGGGCTGGGAAAGTTACCTGGGAGGTGAGTTTTTAGGGACCATAGCGAGTAGGACTCACTGCCCAGGTAAGGCTTAGAAAGTGCCCTGGAACGTGAAGGCACCCTCCACTGCACATTTTTCCAAATGTCTGCTCTGTAGCAGAGAGCTCTGGAGACTAGGTCTGGTCTGACTAGGAAACTGAGGCCTGGAGGAAAACCCATTGTTGTGGCTTCTTAACAGACAAACACCTGTTGTTCCAGGGAGGATTGAATAAGCACTCCCTTGGGCTACCTTTTATGACTCTAAGGAAGAGACCCCTGAAACGCTGCTTTGGGGCTGAAAATCATAAGGGGCTGGAAAAGTGCTACCTGGAAAGTCAGTGGTAGGGGCCATAGTGCCTAGGCCCCACCGCCCGGGGTAGGGCTTCCCCAGGGCCAGGAACCTCAAGGCACCCTCCTCAGAGCTATTGCCCCATGTGTGCTCTGTAGCAGAGAGCTCTTGAGACTAGGTCTGGTCTGACTGGGAAACTGAGGCCCTGGGAACAGAACCATTGTAGAGGCTTCTGAACAGTCCAAACACTTGCTGTTCGGGGGAGGATGGTAAAAGCAATACCTTGTGCTGCCTTTGCTCCCTCCATGGAAGAGAGACTGTCACGCTACCCTCGGGCTGAAAATCACATGGGGCTGGGAAGTGCTACCTGGGAAGTCCGTCCGTTTGTAGGGTCCGTAGCGATTAGGGCCCACCCACCCCCAGGTAAGGATTTGTCAGTGCCCTGGAACGTGAAGGCACCCTCCACAGCGCTTTCTTCACATGTCTGCTCTGTAGCAGAGAGCTCTGGAGACTAGGCCTGGTATGAGTAGGAAACTGAGGCCTGGAGGCAAACCCATTGTTGTGGCTTCTTAACAGCCAAACACCTGATGCTCCAGGGAGGATTGAAAAAGCATTCCCTTGGGCTACTTTTTATAACTCTACGGAAGAGACCCTGCAAGGCTGCCTTGTTGCTGAAAATCACAAGGGGCTGGAAAGTGCTACCTAGAAAGAGAGTGGTAGGGGCCATGGCTCCTAGGCCCCACTGCCCAGGTAGGGCTTCCACAGGGCCCGGGAACGTGAAGGCACCCTCCACACCACTGTTTCCCCATGTGTGCTCTGTAGCAGAGAGCTCGCCAGACTAGGCCTGGTCTGGCTAGGAAACTGAGGCCCTGGGAGCAGACACAATATTAGGGCTTCTGAACAGCCCAACACTTGCTGCGCTAGGGAGCCTTGAAGAAGCACTCCCTTAGGCTGCCTTTGCTTCCTCCAAGGAAGAGAGCCTGCCAGGCTGCCTTTGGGCTGAAAATCACATTGGGCTGCATAGTGCTACGTTGGGCAGTCAGTTTGTAGGGGGCATAGCGCCTAGGCCTCACCACCCGGGTAGGGCTTCCCCCATTGCCCGGGAACGTCAGGGCAACAACAACACCACTGTTTCCCCTATGTGTGCTCTGTAGCAGAAACCTCCCCAGACTAGGACTGGTCTGGCTACGAAACTGAGGCCCTGGGAAAGACACACATTGTAGGGGATTCTGAACAGCCAAACACTTGCTGTTCGAGGGAGGATGGAAAAGGCAATACATTGTGCTGCCTTTTCTCCCTCCATGGAAGAGATCTTGCCACGCCGCCCTCAGGCTGAAAATCGCATGGGGCTGGAAATGTTACCTGGGAGGTGAGTTTGTAGGGACCATAGCGAGTAGGACTCACTGCCCAGGTAAGGCTTAGAAAGTGCCCTGGAACGTGAAGGCACCCTCTACTGCACATTTTTTCCACATGTCTGCTCTGTAGCAGTGAGCTCTGGAGACTAGGCCTGGTCTGACAAGGAAACTGAGGCCTGGAGGAAAACCCATTGTTGGGGCTTCTTAACAGCCAAACACCTGTTGTTCCAGGGAGGATTGAATAAGCACTCGATTGGGCTACCTTTTATGACTCTAAGGAAGAGACCCTGAAACGCTGCTTTGGGGCTGAAAATCAAAAGGGGCTGGGAAATGCTACCTGGAAAGTCAGTTGTAGGGCCATAGTGCCTAGGTCCCCCCAAGCCGAGGTAAGGCTTCGACAGTGTCCTGGAACGTGAAGGCACCCTCCACAGCGCTGTTTCCACATGTCTGCTCTGTAGCAGAGAGCTCTGGAGACTAGGCCTGGTCTGACTGGGAAACTGAGGCCTGGAGGCAAACCCATTGTTGTGGCGTCTTAACAGCCAAACACCTCTTGCACCAGGGAAGATTGAATAAGCACTCCCTTGGGCTACCTTTTATGACTCTAAGGAAGAGACCCTGCCAGGCTGCATTTGGCTGAAAATCACAAGGGGCTGGAAAGTGCTACCTGGAAAGTCAGTGGATGAGGCCATATTGCCTAGGCCCCACCGCCCGGGTAGGGCTTCCCCCCCAAGCCAGGGAACCTCAAGGAACACTCCTCCGAGCTATTTCTCCTCCATGTGTGCTCTGTAGCAGAGAGCTCTGGAGACTAGGTCTGTTCTGACTGGGAAACTGAGGCCCTGGGAGCAGACCCATTGTTGTGGCTTCTTAACAGACAGACAAACACCTCTTGCACCAGGGAAGATTGAATAAGCACTCCCTTGGGCTACCTTTTATGACGCTTAGGAAGAGACCCTGCCAGGCTGCCTTGGGGATGAAAAATCACAAGGGGATGGAAAGTGCTAGCTGGAAAGTCAGTGGTAGGGGCCATAGTGCCTAGGCCCAACAGTCCCAGGGTAGGGCTTCCCCAGGGCATGGGAACACCAAGGCACCCTCCTCAGAGATAATGCCCCATGTGTACTCTGTGTAGCAGAGAGCTCGCGAGACTAGTCTAGTCTGGTCTGACTGGGAAACTGAGGCCCTGGGAACAGAGACCATTGTAGAGGCATCTGAACAGTCCAACACACTGCTGTTCGAAGGAGGATGGAAAAAGCAATACCTTGGGCTGCCTTTTTTGACTCTCCATGTGAGAGAGCTTGCCACGCCACTCTCGGGATGAAAATCACATGGGGCTGGGAATTTTACCTGGGAGGTGGTCAGTTTTTAGGGACCATAGCGAGTAGGACCCCAATGCCCAGGTAAGGCTTAGAAAGTGCCCTGGAACGTGAAGGCACCCTCCACTGCACATTTTCCCCATGTGTCTGCTCTGTAGCAGAGAGCTCTGGAGACTAGGACTGGTCTGACTGGGAAAACTGAGGCCCTGGAAGCAAACCCATTGTTGTGGCTTCTGAACAGACAAACACCTCTTGCACCAGGGAAGATTGAATAAGCACTCCCTTGGGCTACCTTTTGTGACTCTAAGGAAGAGACCCTGCCACGCTGCTTTGGGGCTGAAAATCACAAGGGGCTGGAAAGTGCTACCTGGAAAGTCAGTGGAAGGGGCCATAGTGCCTAGGCCCAACAGCCCGGGTAGGGCTTCCCCAGGGCATGGGAACACCAAGGCACCCTCCTCAGAGATATTGCCCCATGTGTGCTCTGTAGCAGAGAGCTCGCGAGACTAAGTCTGGTCTGACTGGGAAACTGAGGCCCTGGGAACAGAACCATTGTAGAGGCATCTGAACAGTCCCAACACTTGCTGTTCGGGGGAGGATGGTAAAAGCAATACCTTGTGCTGCCTTTGCTCCCTCCATGGAAGAGAGACTGTCACGCTACCCTCGGGCTGAAAATCACATGGGGGTGGGAAGTGCTACCTGGGAAGTCCGTTTGTAGGGGGTCCATAGCGATTAGGGCCCACCGCCCAGGGAAGGATTTGTCAGTGCCCTGGAACGTGAAGGCACCCTCCACAGCGCTTTCTTCACATGTCTGCTCTGTAGCAGAGAGCTCTGGAGACTAGGCCTGGTATGAGTAGGAAACTGAGGCCTGGAGGCAAACCCATTGTTGTGGCTTCTTAACAGCCAAACACCTGATGCTCCAGGGAGGATTGAAAAAGCATTCCCTTGGGCTACCTTTTTATGACTCTACGGAAGAGACCCTGCAAGGCTGCCTTGTTGCTGAAAATCACAAGGGGCTGGAAAGTGCTACCTAGAAAGAGAGTGGTAGGGGCCATGGCTCCTAGGCCCCACTGCCCAGGTAGGGCTTCCACAGGGCCCGGGAACGTGAAGGCACCCTCCACACCACTGTTTCCCCCCATGTGTGCTCTGTAGCAGAGAGCTCGCCAGACTAGGCCTGGTCTGGCTAGGAAACTGAGGCCCTGGGAGCAGACACAATATTAGGGCTTCTGAACAGCCCAACACTTGCTGCGCTAGGGAGCCTTGAAGAAGCACTCCCTTAGGCTGCCTTTGCTTCCTCCAAGGAAGAGAGCCTGCCAGGCTGCCTTTGGGCTGAAAATCACATTGGGCTGCATAGTGCTACGTTGGGCAGTCAGTTTGTAGGGGGCATAGCGCCTAGGCCTCACCACCCGGGTAGGGCTTCCCCATTGCCCGGGAACGTCAGGGCAACAACAACACCACTGTTTTCCCTATGTGTGCTCTGTAGCAGAAACCTCCCCAGACTAGGACTGGTCTGGCTACGAAACTGAGGCCCTGGGAAAGACACGTTGTAGGGGATTCTGAACAGCCAAACACTTGCTGTTCGAGGGAGGATGGAAAAGGCAATACATTGTGCTGCCTTTTCTCCCTCCATGGAAGAGATCTTGCCACGCCGCCCTCAGGCTGAAAATCGCATGGGGCTGGAAATGTTACCTGGGAGGTGAGTTTGTAGGGACCATAGCGAGTAGGACTCACTGCCCAGGTAAGGCTTAGAAAGTGCCCTGGAACGTGAAGGCACCCTCTACTGCACATTTTCCACATGTCTGCTCTGTAGCAGTGAGCTCTGGAGACTAGGCCTGGTCTGACAAGGAAACTGAGGCCTGGAGGAAAACCCATTGTTGGGGCTTCTTAACAGCCAAACACCTGTTGTTCCAGGGAGGATTGAATAAGCACTCGATTGGGCTACCTTTTATGACTCTAAGGAAGAGACCCTGAAACGCTGCTTTGGGGCTGAAAATCAAAAGGGGCTGGGAAATGCTACCTGGAAAGTCAGTTGTAGGGCCCATAGTGCCTAGGTCCCAAAGCCGAGGTAAGGCTTCGACAGTGTCCTGGAACGTGAAGGCACCCTCCACAGCGCTGTTTTTCCACATGTCTGCTCTGTAGCAGAGAGCTCTGGAGACTAGGCCTGGTCTGACTGGGAAACTGAGGCCTGGAGGCAAACCCATTGTTGTGGCGTCTTAAACAGCCAAACACCTCTTGCACCAGGGAAGATTGAATAAGCACTCCCTTGGGCTACCTTTTATGACTCTAAGGAAGAGACCCTGAAACACTGCTTTGGGGCTGAAAATCACAAGGGGCTGGGAAAGTGCTACCTGGAAAGTCAGTTGTAGGGGCCATAGTGCCTAGGTCCCAAAAGCCCGAGGTAAGGCTTCGACAGTGTCCTGGAACGTGAAGGCACCCTCCACAGCGCTTTTTCCCACATGTCTGCTCTGTAGCAGAGAGCTCTGGAGAGTAGGCCTGGTCTGACTGGGAAACTGAGGCCTGGAGGCAAACCCATTGTTGTGGCGTCTTAACAGCCAAACACCTCTTGCACCAGGGAAGATTGAATAAGCACTCCCTTGGGCTACCTTTTATGACTCTAAGGAAGAGACACTGCCAGGCTGCCTTTGGCTGAAAATCACAAGGGGCTGGAAAGTGCTACCGGGAAAGTCAGTGGAAGAGGCCATATTGCCTAGGCCCCACAGCCTGGGTAGGGCTCCCCCAAGCCAGGGAACCTCAAGGAACACTCCTCCGAGCTATTTCCCCATGTGTGCTCTGTAGCAGAGAGCTCTTGAGACTAGGTCTGTTTTGACTGGGAAACTGAGTCCCTGGGAGCAGACCCATTGTTGTGGCTTCTTAACAGACAAACACCTCTTGCACCAGGGAAGATTGAATAAGCACTCCCTTGGGCTACCTTTTATGACTCTTAGGAAGAGACGCTGCCAGGCTGCCTTGGGGGTGAAAATCACAAGGGGATGGAAAGTGCTAGCTGGAAAATCAGTGGTAGGGGCCATAGTGCCTAGGCCCGACAGCCTGGGTAGGGCTTCTCCAGGGCATGGAAACACCAAGGCACCCTCCTCAGAGCTATTGCCCCATGTGTGCTCTGTAGCAGAGAGCTCTTGAGACTAGGTCTGTTCTGACAGGGAAACTGAGGCCCTGGGAGCAGACCCATTGTAGGGGCTTCTGAACAGCCCAACACTTGCTGTTCGATGGAAGATGGAAAAAGCAAAACCTTGTGCTGCCTTTGCTCCCACCATGGAAGAGATCCTGCCATGCCGCCCTCAAGCTGAAAATAACACGGGGCTAGGAACTGCTACCTGGGAAGTATGTTTGTAGGGGCCATAGAAATTTGGGCCCACCGCACGGGTAAGGCTTCGACAGTGCCCTGGAACGTGAAGGCACCCTTCTCACCGCTTTTTTCACATGTTTGCTCTGTAGCAGAGAGCTCTGGAGACTAGGCCTGGTCTCACTAGGAAACTTAGGCCTGGAGGCAAACCCATTGTTGTGGATTCTCAACAGCCAAACAACTGTTGCGCCAGTTATGATTGAATAAGCACTCCGTTAGGCTACCTTTTATGACTCTAAGGAAGAGACACTGAAAGGCTGCTTTGGGGGTGAAAATCAAAAGGGGCTGTAAAGTGCCACCTGGAAAGACAGCTGTAGGGGCCATAGTGCCTAGGTCCCACAGCCCGGGTAGGGCTTCCCAAAGCCCGGAAACTTCAAGGCACCTCCTCAGAGCTATTTCCCCATGTGTACTCTGCAGCAGAGAGTTCTTGAGACTAGGTCTGTTCTGAATGGGAGACTGAGGCCCTGGGAACAGAACCAATGTAGGGGCTTCTGAACAGCCCCACACTTGCTGTGTGAAGGAGGATTGAATCAGCACTCAGTTGGGCTGCCTTTTCTCCCTTCAAGGAAGACGGCCTGATAGGCTGCATTCGGGCTGAAAATCACATTGGATGGGGAAGTGCTAGGGGGGAAGTCAGTTTTCAGCGGCTGGAGCGCCTAGGCCACACTTCCCGGGTAGGGCTTCCCCAGTGCCTGGGAACGTCAAGGCACCCTCCACACCGTTGTTTCCCAATGTGTGCTCTATAGCAGAGAGCTCGCGCGACTAGGCCTGGTCTGACTAGGGAAGTCAAGCCCTGGAACAGCCCTAGTGTTTTGGTGTCTGAAGAGCTTCTCTCTTGCCCCGTGAGGGAAGCATGGAAACGACTCTCTGGGGCTGCCTTTCTTCCCTGCAAGGAAGAGAGCCTGCCGAGCCTGCACCAGGTGCAGATGCCATCGAACTGGGAAGTGCTAGCAGGGACGTCAGTTTTTAGTGGCCAGAGCTCCCAGCCCCCATTTCCCGGGGAGGGCTTTCCCAGTGCCCGGGAACGTCAAGGCACCCTCGAAAACTTTGTTTCCCAATGTGTGCTCCATAGCAGAAAGCTTGTGAGACGAGGCCTGGTCTGACTAGGAAACTGAAGCTCTGGAATCAGAACCATTTTGTGGCTTCTGAACAGCCCCACACTAGCTGTGCGAAGGAGGATGAAATCAGCACTCTGTTGGGCTGCCTTTTTTCCCTCCAAGGAAGACGGCCTGCTAGGCCGCATTCGTGCTGAAAATCACATTGGACGGGGAAGTGCTAGCTGGGAAGTCAGTTTTTAGCGGCCAGAGCTCCCAGGCCCCACTTCCCGGGTAGGGCTTTCCCAGTGCCCGGGAACGTCAAGGCACCCTCCACACTTTGTTTCCCAATGTGTGCTCTGTAGCAGAGAGCTTGCGAGACTAGGCCTGGTCTGACTAGGAAACTGAAGCTCTGGAATCAGACCCATTTTGTGGCTTCTGAACAGCCCCACACTTGCTGTGCGAAGGAGGATTGAATCAGCACTCTGTTGGGCTGCCTTTTCTCCCTCCAAGGAAGACGGCCTGCTAGGCCGCATTCGGGCTGAAAATCAAAATCACATTGGACGGGGAAGTGCTAGCTGGGAAGTCAGTTTTCAGCGGCTGGAGCGCCTAGGCCCCACTTCCAGGGTAGGGCTTCCCCAGTGCCCGGGAACGTCAAGGCACCCTCCACACCATTGTTTCCCCAATGTGTGCTCTGTAGCAGAGAGCTCGCGAGACTAGACCTGGTCTGACTAGGAAAACTGAGGCCCTGGGAAGAACCCCAGTGTTTGTGGCTTCTGAACAGCCCAACACTTGATGCGGAAGGCGGATTGAATCAGCACTCCCTTGGGCTTGCATTTGCTCCCTCCAAAGAAGACAGCCTGCTAGGCCGCATTTGACCTGAAAATCACATTGGACTGGGAAGTGCTAGCTGGGAAGTCAGTTTTCAGCGGCTGGAGGGCCTAGTCCCCACTTCCAGGGTAGGGCTTTCCCAGTGCCCGGGGAACGTCAAGGCATCCTCCACACCACTTGTGTTTCCCAGTGTGTGCTCTGTAGCAGAGAGCTCGCGAGACTAGGCCTGGTCTGACTAGGAAACTGAGGCTCCTGGAGAGAACCCATTGTTTGTGGCTTCTGAACAGCCCCAACACTTGATGCGGGAAGAGGATTGATTGAATCAGCACTCTGTTGGGCTGCCTTTTCTCCCTCCAAAGAAGACAGCCCTGCTAGGCCGCATTTGGGGCTGAAAATCACATTGGACTGGGAAGTGCTAGCTGGGAAGTCAGTTTTTAGCGCGGCAGGAGCGCCTAGGCCCCACTTCCCGGGTAGGGCTTTCCCAGTGCCCGGGAACGTCAAGGCACCCTCCACACCACTGTTTCCCCCAAGTGTGCTCTGTAGCAGAGAGCTCGCGCGACTAGGCCTGGTCTGACTTGGGAAGTCAAGCCCTGGAACAGCCCCAGTGTTTTGGTGTCTGAAGAGCTTCTCTCTTGCCCCCGCGAGGGAAGCCTGAAAACGACTCTCTGGGGCTGCCTTTCCTCCCTGCAAGGAAGAGAGCCTGCCGAGCCTGCACCAGGTGCAGGTGCCATTGGGCTGGGAAGTGCTAGCTGGGAAGTCAGTTTTTAGCGGCCAGAGCTCCCAGGCCCCACTTCCCGGGGAGGGCTTTCCCAGTGCCCGGGAACGTCAAGGCACCCTCCACAACTTTGTTTCCCAATGTGTGCTCTGTAGCAGAGAGCTTGCGAGACTAGGCCTGGTCTGACTAGGAAACTGAAGCTCTGGAATCAGACCCATTTTGTGGCTTCTGAACAGCCCCACACTTGCTGTGCGAAGGAGGATTGAATCAGCACTCTGTTGGGCTGCCTTTTCTCCCTCCAAGGAAGACGGCCTGCTAGGCCGCATTCGGGCTGAAAATCACATTGGACGGGGAAGTGCTAGCTGGGAAGTCAGTTTTCAGCGGCTGGAGCGCCTAGGCCCCACTTCCCGGGTAGGGCTTCCCCAGTGCCCGGGAACGTCAAGGCACCCTCCACACCGTTGTTTCCCAATGTGTGCTCTGTAGCAGAGAGCTCGCGAGACTAGACCTGGTCTGACTAGGAAACTGACGTCCTGGGAGGAACCTTTGGTTGTCTTCTGAACAGCCCAACACTTGATGCGGGAAGGCGGATTGAATCAGCACTCCCTTGGGCTGCATTTGCTCCCTCCAAACAAGACAGCCTGCTAGGCCGCATTTGACCTGAAAATCACATTGGACTGGGAAGTGCTAGCTGGGAAGTCAGTTTTCAGCGGCTGGAGTGCCTAGTCCCCACTTCCAGGGTAGGGCTTTCCCAGTGCCCGGAACGTCAAGGCAGCCTCCACACCACTGTTTCCCCAAGTGTGCTCTGTAGCAGAGAGCTCGCGCGACTAGGCCTGGTCTGACTTGGGAAGTCAAGCCCTGGAACAGCCCCAGTGTTTTGGTGTCTGAAGAGCTTCTCTCTTGCCCCGCGAGGGAAGCCTGAAAACGACTCTCTGGGGCTGCCTTTCCTCCCTGCAAGGAAGAGAGCCTGCCGAGCCTGCACCAGGTGCAGGTGCCATCGGGCTGGGAAGTGCTAGCTGGGAAGTCAGTTTTTAGCGGCCAGAGCTCCCAGGCCCCACTTCCCGGGTAGGGCTTTCCCAGTGCCCGGGAACGTCAAGGCACCCTCCACAACTTTGTTTCCCAATGTGTGCTCTGTAGCAGAGAGCTTGCGAGACTAGGCCTGGTCTGACTAGGAAACTGAATCTGTGGAGTCAGACCCCCATTTTGTGGGTTCTGAACAGCCCCACACTTGCTGTGCGAAAGGAGGATTGAATCAGCACTCTGTTGGGCTGCCTTTTCTCCCTCCAAGGAAGATGGCCCGCTAGGCCGCATTCGGGCTGAAAATCACATTGGACGTGGAAGTGCTAGCTGGGAAGTCAGTTTTCAGCGGCTGGAGAGCCTAGTCCCCACTTCCAGGGTAGGGCTTTCCCAGTGCCCGGGAATGTCAAGGCAGCCTCCACACCACTGTTTCCCCAAGTGTGCTCTGTAGCAGAGAGCTCGCGCTACTAAGGCCTGGTCTGAATTGGGAATCAAGCCCTGGGAACAGCCCCAGTGTTTTGGTGTCTGAAGAGCTTCTCTCTTGCCCCGCGAGGGAAGCCTGAAAACGAGTGTCTGGGGCTGCCTTTCCTCCCTGCCAAAGGAAGAGAGCCTGCCGAGGCTGCACCAGGTGCAAGTGCCATCGGGCTGGGAAGTGTTAGCTGGGAAGTCAGTTTTTTTAGCGGCCAGAGCTCCCCAGGCCCCACTTCCCGGGGGGAGGGCTTTCCCAGTACCCGGGAACGTCAAGGCACCCTCCACAACTTTTGTTTCCCAATGTGTGCTCTGTAGCAGAGAGCTTGCGAGACTAGGCCTGGTCTGACTAGGAAACTGAAGCTGTGGAGTCAGACCCATTTTGTGACTTCTGAACAGCCCCACACTTTCTGTGCGAAGGAGGATTGAATCAGCACTCTGTTGGGCTGCCTTTTCTCCCTCCAAGGAAGAGAGCCCGCTAGGCCGCATTCGGGGTGAAAATCACATTGGACGGGGAAGTGCTAGCTGGGAAGTCAGTTTTTTTCAGTGGCTGGAGCGCCTAGGCCCCACTTCCCGGGTAGGGCTTCTCCAGTGCCCGGGAACGTCAAGGCACCCTCCACACCGTTGTTTCCCAATGTGTGCTCTGCAGCAGAGAGCTCGTGAGAGACTAGGCCTGGTCTGACTAGGAAACTGAGGTCCTGGGAAGAACCCTTGGTTGTGTCTTCTGAACAGCCCAACACTTGATGCGGGAAGGCGGATTGAATCAGCACTCCTTTGGCTGCATTTTCTCCCTGCAAAGAAGACAGCCTGCTAGGCTGCATTTGATCTGAAAATCACATTGGACTGGGAAGTGCTAGCTAGGAAGTCAGTTTTCAGCAGGCTGGAGAGCCTAGTTCCCACTTCCCGGGTAGGGCTTTCCCAGTGCCCGGGAACGTCAAGGCAGCCTCCACACCACTGTTTCCCCAAGTGTGCTCTGTAGCAGAGAGCTCTCGTGAGACTAGGCCTGGTCTGACTAGGAACTCAAGCCCTGGAATCAGACCCATTTTTTGGCTTCTGAAGAGCCCACTCTTGCCCCGCGAGGGAGGATTGATCAGCACTCTCTGTTGGGCTGCCTTTTCTCCTCCCTGGAAGGAAGAGAGCCTGCTAGGCCTGCACCAGGTGAAGGTCACATTGATCTGGGAAGTGCTAGCTGGATAGTCAGTTTTTAGCAGCTGGAGCTCCTAGGCCCCACTTCCCGGGTAGGGCTTTCCCAGTGTGCCCGGGAACGTCAAGGCACCCTCCACACCACTGTTTCCCCAAAGTGTGCTCTGTAGCAGAGAGCTCGTGCGACTAGGCCTGGTCTGACTAGGAAAATGAAGCTCTGGAATCAGACCCATTTTTTGGTGTCTGAAGAGCCCCTCTTGCTGTGCGAAGGAGGATTGAAAACAGCACTCTCTTGGGCTGCCTTTTCTCTCCCTCCAAGGAAGAGAGCCTGCTAGGCCGCATTCGGGCTGAAAATTCCATTGGGCTGGGAAGTGCTAGCTGGGAAGTCAGTTTTTTAGCGGCTGGAGCTCCTAGGCCCCACTTCCCGGGTAGGGCTTTCCCCGTGCCCGGGAACGTCAAGGCATCCCCCACACCTATGTTTCCCAATGTGTGCTCTGTAGCAGAGAGCTTGCGCGACTAGGCCTGGTCTGACTAGGAAACTGAAGCCCTGGAATCAGACCCAGTTTTGTGGCTCTGAAGAGCCCCTCACTTGCTGTGCGAAGGAGGATTGAAAACAGCACTCTGTTGGGCTGCCTTTTCTTTTCTCCCTCCAAGGAAGAGAGCCTGCTAGGCCGCATTCAGGCTGAAAATCACATTGGGCTGGGAAGTGCTAGCTGGGAAGTCAGTTTTTAGCGGCTGAAGCTCCCAGGCCCCACTTCCCGGGTAGGGCTTTCCCAGTGCCCGGGAACGTCAAGGCACCCTCCACACCGTTGTTTCCCAATGTGTGCTCTGTAGCAGAGAGCTCGCGAGACTAGGCCTGGTCTGACTAGGAAAACTGAAGCCCGTGGAAGGAGACCCATGGCTGTGGCTTTCTGAACAGCCCCACACTTTCTGCGGGAAGGAAGATTGAAGCAGCACTCTTGGGCTGCATTTTCTCCTCCAAAAGAAGAGCCTGCTGCTAGCCAGCATTTGACCTGAAAATCACATTGGAGTGGGAAGTGCTAGCTGGGAAGTCAGTTTTCAGCGGCTGGAGAGCCTAGCCTAGCCCCCCTTCCCGGGTAGGGCTTTCCCAGTGCCCAGGAACGTCAAGGCAGCCTCCACACCACTGTTTCCCCAAGTGTGCTCTCTGTAGCAGAGAGCTCGCGCGACTAGGCCTGGTCTGACTAGGGAAACTGAAGCCCTGGAACACCCCAGTGTTTGTGTGTTCTGAAGAGCTTCTCTCTTGCCCCGGGAAGGGGAGATTGAATCAGCACTCCTCTCTGGGGCTGCCTTTGATCCCCTGCAAGGAAGAGAGCCTGCTAGCCTGTGACTGGTGCAGGTCACATTGGACTGGGAAGTGCTAGCTGGGAAGTCTGTTTTTTAGCTAGCTGGAAGTCCCACTACCTAGCCCCCCTTTTCCCGGGGAGGGCTTAAACGTGCCGGGAACCCAGTCAAGTGCACCCTCCACCACTTTTTTCCCAATGTGTGTGCTCTGTAGCAGAGAGCTCGCGCGACTAGGCCTGGTCTGATTTGGGAAGTCAAGCCCTGGGAATCAGACAGAGTGTTTCGGTGTCTGAAGAGCTTCTCTCTTGCTGTGAGCGAGGGAAGGATGAAACCAAGCTCTCTGGGGGGCTGCCTTTTCTCCCCTGCAAGGAAGAGCCCTGCAGAGCTGCAACCGGGGCAGGTAGGCCATCGGGCCGCTGGAAAGTGCTAGCTGGGTCTTTCTTTTTTTCAGCCAGAGCTCCCAGGACCCAGTTCCCCTAGGAGGGCTTTTCCCGTGCCCGGGGAACATCAAGGCAACCCTCCACTGATTCAAATTTGTGCTTGTGTTTCTCCAAGTGTGCTCTGTAGCAGAGAGCTCGCAGGACTACGCCTGGTCTGACTAGGAAACTGAGGCTTTGGAATCAGACCCAGTTTAGTCTCTGAAGCTCTCTGCTACAGAGCACACAGGCCCAAAACAAGGAAGGGAGAAGGAGCACTCTGCTGCTTGTGCCTTTTCTCTTGCCTCCCTCCAAGGAAAAGAGCCCTGCCCTGGCCGAATTCCACCTGGTGCTCCACCACTGGCTGGGAAGTGCTAGCTGGGAAGTCAGTTTCAGTGTGCGGCTTGAGCTGCCTGCGGCCCCTTTGCCACTTTCCGGGTAGGGTTTTCCCAGGCCCGGGGAACGTCAAGGCACCCTCCACACCGTTGTTTTCCCAAGTGTGCTCTGTGTAGCAGAGAGCTCACGCACACTAGGCCTGGTCTGACTAGGAAAGTCAAGTCCTGGAAACAGACCCCAGTTCTGGTGTCTGAAGAGCTTCTCTCTTGCCCCGCGAGGGGAGCCTGAAAACGACTCTCTGGGGCTGCCTTTCCTCCCTGCCCGGGAAGAGAGCCTGCCCAGCCTGCACTGAGGTGGACTGGGAGCTCTCTGGCTGGCCTGCTGCTAGCTGGGAAGTCAGTTAGCAAGGCTAGCCTGGCTGAGGCCCTAGGTGGCAACCTGGTGCAGGGCTAGCTGGCTCTCCTCCCCAGTGCCCAGGGAGGTCAAGGCAGCCTCTTCAGGACCTGTTTCCCCATGTGTGCTCTGTAGCAGAGAGTGCTCTGTGGCAGAGAGCTCGCGAAGACTAGGCCCTGGTCTGACTCCCTGGAAGTGAAGAGCCCTGGGAGGAACCCTTGGTTGTGGCTTCTGAACAGCCCAACACTTGGGCGGGGAAGATGGGGAGGCTGAAGCATGGAATCCCACCTGCTGCATTTTTTCCCTCCCTGGAAGAAGACTAGCCTGCTCAGGCCTGCATCTGACCTGACTCCCCACATTGGACTGTGAAGTGCTAATGGGAAGTCAGTTTTCAGCCAGCGGCTGGAGTGCTAGTCCCCAACTTCCCCTAAGGGCTTTCCAAGTGACTGGGAACGTCACGTCAAGGCACTCCACACCACCTGTTTCCATCCAAGTGTGGGCTGTAGCAGAGAGCTCGCGCGACTAGGCTGGTCTGACCAGGAAACTGAGGCTCTGGAGGCAGGAAGACCAGGTTTCTAGTCTCGCGAGACCCTCTCTGCTTGCAGAGCAACTTGGGAAAATCAATGGTCTGGGAGGGTTGCCTTGCTTTTTTTCTCACTGGGAAAAAGCTCCTGCTGCGCCGAATTCGGGCCTGGCCCTCCAGCTGAGGAAAACTGACTTGCCCAGCTGGCTTTCCCAGCACGAAGACACCTCCTGGCCGCAGGAGGGCCTAGGCTCTCTTCCCGGTAGGGTTTTCCCAGGGCCCAAACAAGGAGGCACCCTCAGGCACCACCCGGGTCAAGAAAGGTGCTCTCTGTGAGAGAGCTCACGCAAGCTAGGCCTGGTCTGACTTGGGAAGGGAAGTGAGAAGCCAGAGGGATCAGGTTTGTGTGTCTGAGCTCTCTGCTACAGAGCACACTTTTGGGGAACAGCCTGTGGAGGCTGCCTTGAAGTCTGAGGGCTGGGGGGCCTCCCTAGCCTGCCAGCTGGGAAGAGAGCCTGGCCTCCTGCTGCTGACCACTGACTTCCCAGGGCTGGGAAGTGCTAGCTGGGAAGTCAGTTTCCCAAGTGTTTTCAGGCTGGAGTGCCTAGGCCCCACTTTCCCGGCTAGGGCTTCCCCAGTGAGCAGGAACAGTCAAGGCAGTCCTGATTCAACACCGTTGTTTCCCCAAGTGTGTGCTCTGTAGCAGAGAGCTCACGAGACTAGACCTGGTCTGACTAGGAAAACTGAGGTCCTGGGAGGAACCCTTGGTTGTGGCTTCTGAACAGCCCAACACTTGATGCGGGAAGGCGGATTGGAAAGCACTCTCCGTGGGCTGCATTTATTCCCTCCAAAGAAGACAGCCTGCTAGGCCGCAAGTGGGGCCTGGCGCTCACATTGGACTGTGAAGTGCTAACTGGGAAGTCAGTTTTTCAGCGGCTGGAGTGATGTTAGTCCCCACTTCCCGGGTAGGGCTTTCCCAGTGACTGGGAACGTCAAGGCACTCTCCACACCACTGTTTCTCCAAGTGTGCTCTGTAGCAGAGAGCTCGCGCGTGACTAGGCCTGGTCTGAAGCTAGGAAAAACTGAGGCTCTGGAATCAGAGAGCTTCAGTTTCTGGCTTCTTCTGACCCAGCCCCAGCCTCGCGCTGTGCTAAAGAGAGGATTGGGAATCAGCACTCTGTTTTCGCGCTGCTGGAGAGCCCTCCCGGGAAGACGTCCTGCTAGGCCGAATTCGGGCTGTATATCACACTTGGACAGGGAAGTGCTAGCTGGGAAGTCAGTTTTCAGCGGCTGGAGGCTCTCTTCCTTGCTGGGAGGTTTTTCCAGGGCTAGGGTTTTCAGGGTTTGGGGTTCAGGGAACTCGCGGGGAACGTCAGTTTCACCCTCCACACCGTTGTTTCCTGTCTGTGCTCTGTGGCAGAGAGCTCACGCAACTAGGCCTGGTCTGACTTGGGAGTCAAGCCTGGCTCTCAGCTCAGTGCAGCTGGTGTGTCTGAAGAGCTTCTCTCTTGCCCCGGAGGGAAGCCTGAAACGACTCTCTCCCTGGGGCTGCCTTTCCCCCTGCCCGGAAGAGAGCCTGCCCCTGACACCAGGGTGCAGACGGCCATCGGGCTGGGAAGTGCTAGCTGGGAAGTCTGTTTTTCAGCCCAAAGGCACTGGCATGCCCAACAGCAGCTCTAGGCTGACTTCCTTGCAGCGGCTAGCCCCAGGGCTGCCCCAGGCTTGCCCAGGAACGTCAAGGCATCCTCCACACCGTTGTTTTTCCCAATGTGTGCTCTGTAGCAGAGAGCTCGCGAGAGACTAGACCTGGTCTGACTAGGAAACTGGTCCTGGGAGGAACCCTTGGTTGTGGCTTCTGAAGAGCCAACACTGATGCGGGAAGGCGGATTGAATCAGCACTCCCGTGGGCTGCATTTATTCCCTCCAAAGAAGAAGAGCCCTGCTAGGCCGCATTTGACCTGAAAATCACATTGGACTGTGAAGTGCTAACTGGGAAGTCAGTTTTCAGCGGCTGGAGTGCCTAGTCCCCACTTCCCGGGTAGGGCTTTCCCAGTGAGCTGGGAACGTCAAGGCACCCTCCACCCCATTTTCCCCCAAGTGTGGGCTGTGTAGCAGAGAGCTCGCGAGACTAGGCCTGGTCTGAAGGGAGGCCTCCCAGGACCTCAGTTTACCCGGGAAGTAGGGCCTAGGCGCTCCAGCCGCTGAAAACCGTGTTCCCAGCTAGCACTTCCCAGTCCAATCTGATTTTCAGCCCCGATGGTGGCCTAGCACGACGTCTTCCGTGGAGGCAGAAAAGGCAACAGAGTGCTGATTCAATCCTCCTTTGCACAGCAAGTCTGGGGCTGTTCAGAAGCCCCAAAATGGGTCAGATTCCAGAGCCTCAGTTTCCTAGTCAGACCAGGCCTTTTCGCGTGAGCTCTCTGCTACAGAGCACACTTGGAGAAACAGTGGTGTGGAGAGTGCCTTGATGTTCACGGGCACTGGGAAAGCCCTCCCCGGGAAGTGGGGACTAGGCACTCCAGCCGCTGAAAACTGACTTCCCAGTTAGCACTTTCCAGTCCAATGTGATTTTCAGGTCAAATGCGGCCTAGCAGGCTGTCTTCTTTGGAGGGAACAAATGCAGCCCACGGGAGTGCTGATTCAAACCGCCTTTCGGCATCAAGTGTTGGGCTGTTCAGGAGCCACAACCAAGGGTTCCTCCCAGGACCTCAGTTTCCTAGTCAGACCAGGTCTAGTCTCCTGAGCTCTCTGCTACAGAGCACACATTGGGAAACAACGGTGTGGAGGATGCCTTGACGTTCTTGGGCACTGGGGAATCCCTATCCGGGAAGTGGGGCCTGGGAGCTCTGGCCGCTGAAAACTGACTTCCCAGCTAGCACTTCCCCGTCCCATGTGATTTTCAGCCTGAATGCGGCCTAGCGGGCCGTATTCCTTGGAGGGAGAAAAGGCAGCCCAACAGAGTGCTGATTCAATCCTCCTTCGCACAGCAAGTGTGGGGCTCTTCAGAAGCCCCTACAATGGTTCTGTTCCCAGGGCCTCAGTCTCCCGTTCAGAACAGACCTAGTCTCTAGAACTCTCTGCTATAGAGTACACATGGGGAAATAGCTCTGAGGAGGGTGCCTTGACGTTCCCGAGCTTTGGGAAGCCCTACCCGGGCTGTGGGACCTAGGCAATATGGCCCCTACAGCTGACTTTCCAGGTAGCACTTTACAGCCACTTTTGATTTTCAACCCCTAAGCAGCCTTTCAGTGTCTCTTTCTTAGAGTCATAAAAGGTAGCTTAACGGACTGCTTATTCAATCATAACTGGCGCAACAGTTGTTTCGCTGTTGAGAATCCACAAGAATGGGTTTTCCTCCAGGCCTCAGTTTCCCAGTGAGACCAGGCCTAGTCTCCAGAGCTCTCTGCTGAAGAGCAGATATGTGAAAAAAGCGGTGAGAAGGGTGCCTTCACGTTCCAGGGCACTGTCGAAGCCTTACCCGGGCGGTGGGCCCAAATTTCTATGGCTCCTACAAACATACTTCCCAGGTAGAAGTTCCTAGCCCCATTTGATTTTCTTCCTGTGTGCGTCCTGGCAGGATCTCTTCCATGGAGTTAGCAAAGGCAGCACAAGGTATTGCTTTTTCCATTCTCCCTCGAACAGCAAGTGTTGGGCGGTTCAGAAGCCCCTACAATGGGTCTGCTCCCAGGGCTTCAGTTTCCCAGTCAGAACAGACCTAGTCTCAAGAGCTCTCTGCTACTGAGCACACATGGGGCAATAGCTCTGAGGAGGGTTCCTTGAGGTTTCCTGGACTGGGGAAGCCCTACCCGGGCGGTGGGGCCTAGGCACTGTGGCCTCTTTCACTGACGTGCGAGGTAGCTCTTTCCAGCCCCTTATGATATTCAGCCAAAGGCAGCCTGGCAGGGTCTCTTCCTTAGAGTCATAAAAGGTAGCCCAAGGGAGTGCTTATTCAATCTTCCCTGGTGCAGGAGGAGTTTGGCTGTTAAGACGCCACAACAATGGGTTTGCCTCCAGGCCTCAGTTTCCTAGTCAGACCAGGCCTAGTCTCCAGAGCTCTCTGCTACAGAGCAGACATGTGGGTAAAGCACTGTGGAGGGTGCCTTCAAGTTCCAGGGCACTGTCAAAACCTTACGTGTGCTTTGGGACTAGGCTCTATGGCCCCTACAACTGACTTTCCAGGTAGCACTTTCCAACCCCTTTTGATTTTCACCCCCAAAGCAGCGTTTCAGGGTCTCTTCCTTAGAGTCTTAAAAGGTAGCCCCCAGGGAGTGCTTGTTCAATCCTCCCTGGCGCAACAGGTGTTTGGCTGCTAAGAATCCACAACAGTGGGTTTGCCTCCAGGCCTCAGATTCCTAGTCAGACCGGGCCTTGTCTCCAGAGTTCTCTGCTACACAGCAGACATGTGGAAAAAGCGCTGTGATGGGTGTCTCCACGTTCCAGGGCACTGTCGAAGACTTCCCCGAGCAGTGGGCCCTAATTCCTATGGCCCCTACAAACATACTTCCCAGGTAGAAGTTCCTAGCCTCATGTTATTTTCAGCCTGAGGGCGGCATGGCAGGATCTCTTCCATGGAGGGAGCAAAGGCAGCACAAGTTATTGCTTTTTCCATCCTCCATCGAACAGCAACTGTTGGGCTGTTCAGAAGCCCCTACAATGGATCTGCTCCCAGGGCCTCAGTTTCGCAGTCAGAACAGACCTAGTCTCAAGAGCTCTTTGCTAAAGAGCACACAATGGCTCTGAGCAGGGTTCCTTGAGGAGGTTCCTTGAGGTTCCCTGGCTTGGGGAAACCCTATCCGGTCGGTCGGGTGCCTAGGCACTGTGGCCTCTACCACTGACTTTCCGGGTAGCTCTTTCAAGCCCCTTGTGATTTTCAGCCAAAGGCAGCCTGGCAGGGTCTCTTCCTTAGAGTCATAAAAGGTAGCCCAAGGGAGTGCTAATTCAATCTTCCCTGGTGCAAGAGGTGTTTGTCTGTGAAGAAGCCACAACAATGGGTCTGCTCCCAGGGCCTCAGGTTCCCAGTCAGAACAGACCTAGTCACAAGAGCTCTCTGCTAAAGAGCACAAAGGGGGGCATTAGCTCTGAGGAGTGTTTCTTGAGATTCCCTGTCTTGGGGAAGCCCTACCCGGGCGGTGGGGCCTAGGCACTGTGGCCTCTTCCACTGATATTCCAGGTAGCACTTTCAATCCCCTTGTGATTTTCAGCCAAAGGCAGCCTGGCAGGGTCTCTTCCTTAGAGTCATAAAAGGTAGGCCAAGGGAGTGCTTATTCAATCTTCCCTGGTGCAAGGGGTGTTTGGCTGTTAAGACGCCACAACAATGGGTTTGCCTCCAGGCCTCAGTTTCCCATTCAGACCAGGCCTATTCTCCATAGCTCTCTGCTAGAGAGCAGACATGAGGAAAAAGCGCTGTGTAGGGTGCATTCACGTTCCAGGGCAGTGTCGAAGCTTTACATGGGCTTTGGGACCTAGGCACTATGGCCCCTCAAACTGAATTTCCGGGTAGCACTTCGCAGGCCCTTTAGATTTTCAGCCCCAAAGCAGCGTTTCAGGGTGTCTTCCTTAGAGTCACAAAAGGTAGCCCAAGGGAGTGCTTATTCAATCTTCCCTGGTGCAAGAGGTGTTTGGCTGTTAAGACGCCACAACAATGGGTTTGCCTCCAAGCCTCAGTTTCCCTTTCAGACCAGGCCTAGTCTCCAGAGCTCTCTGCTACAGAGCAGACATGTCAAAAAGTTCTACAGAAAGTGCCTTCATGGTCCAGGGCACTGTCGAAGGCTTACCTGGCTTTGGGACCTAGGCACTATGGCCCCTACAACTGACTTTCCAGGTTGGACTTCACAGCCCCTAGTGATTTTCAGCCTGAAAGCAGCGTTTCAGGGTCTCTTCCTTAGAGTCATAAAAGGTAGCCCAAGGGAGTGCTTATTCAATCTTCCCTGGTGCAAGATGTTTTTTTGGCTGTTAAGAAGCCACAACAATGGGTCAGCTCCCAGGGCCTCAGTTTCCCAGTTAGAAGAGACCTAGTCTCAAGAGCTCTATGCTACAGAGCACACATGGGGCAATAGCTCTGAGGAGTGTTCCTTGAGATTCCCTGGCTTGGGGAAGCCCTACCCGGGCGCTGAGGCCTAGGCACAGTGGCCTCCTCCATTGACTTTCTAGGTAGTACTTTCCAGCCCCCTGTGATTTTCAGCCAAAACAGCCAGGCAGGGTCTCTTCCTAAGAGTCATAAAAGGTAGCCCAAGGGAGTGATTTTTCAATCTTCCCTCGTGCAAGAGGTGTTTGTCTAGAAGACACAACAATGAGTCTGCTCCCAGGGCCTCAGTTTCCCAGTCAGAACAGACCTAGTCTCAAGAGCTCTCTGCTACAGAGCACACATGGGGCAATAGCTCTGAGGAGTGTTTCTTGAGGTTCCCTGGCTTGGGGAAGCCCTCCCCGGGCGGTGGAGCCTAGGTACTGTGGCCTCATCCACTGACTTTTCAGGTAGCACTTTCTAGCCCCTTGTGATTTTCAGCCAAAGGCAGCCTGGAAGGGTCTCTTCCTTAGAGTCATAAAAGGTAGCCCAAGGGAGTGCATATTCAAACTTCCCATGTGCAAGAGGTGCATGGCTCTTAAGACACACAACAATGGGTTTGCCTCCAGGCCTCAGTTTCCTAGTCAGACCACGCCTAGTCTCCAGA
>JAGTYA010000445.1:0-25360 GCA_024291935.2 Okapia johnstoni | reverse complement strand
GTCGCCGTCGGCCCCTCTCTCAAAAGGGGGTTCCAATCCCCATTCCTGAATGGCCACCGCCATCCCTCACATTCCCTCGCACCTTCCAGAGCGGGACTCTAGCCCTCTCCTGAGGTTCGAGGAAAGATGCCCCAAGTCGGGGGCCAGTTTCGGCCGCCCCGCAAGACCAAATGGTCCGAGGAGGAAACCCCCATCGGCATGCGAAGGTCAGTTCCCTGGACGTGAGGCTTGAGTCGAGGGGAAAAAAAGAAAAAAATAAGCCCAAAGAGCCCCTGGCGGATGTCAAAGGAGGCCTGGACTTCTCGGAGGCAACAAGAGAGGCTCCCCGAGGCGCCACGCCCCCCGATTCAGAGAGGCCACCCCCGCTTCCCACTGCGTCGCGCGGGAAATGCAACGACCTTCGGCCCCTGCATGTCGAGGGGAAGCACCGATTGCCCTTGGCTGTGACCCGGAGAGAAAGGCTGAGTCCCCTCGACTCCCTGGAGGCCACCCCACAGGTGCCAGTTATACCTGTCCCCCTCCCCCCTCTCCGGGAACCCCCGAGGGTCATAGCTCCATGCCTGACGCGGACCAGGCGCTGCAGCGCATCTATGGCGAATTCCCGAGGGCTGCTCGGGCCCCTGTCGCTGGAAAGGAGGCACATGGCGACCCCGCTGGGGCTAACGGGGGAGATGGGCCGGGGTTCCCGCCGCAACTCGAGAACATGCACCGCCGCAAGTCGAGAACACCCCCGTGAGGCCTACGCCCATAGAGGGAGGAGGGCGCTTTTTCCCTTGCAGGGCATGGAGAGCATGCCCCCTGGCACCTGTTCCGGCTCCGAACGGGGCATTGACCTCCTTGCGGGCGACTCCAGGTGTCCCCGAGATCCCCGGGCCAACCTGTACAGAAAGTGGGTTCCCTCCTTGCGAGACGGGGCCCTTGGGATCTGCAGCGACGCGAGAGCCGTCCTGCCTTCTCTCTGGCGCTGCAACGGAGGCTGGACTCCCTCTAGGCGCCCCCAGAGGTTCCCTGGGATACCCGTGTCCACAGGCGAGCGGAACCCTGAGTCTCCAGAGGCCGCTCGCGAGGGGCCCCCCGTCGCCGTCGGCCCCTCCTCTCGAAAGGGGGGGTCCAATCCCCTTCCTGAATGCCATCGCAATCCCTACATTCCCTCGCACCTCCAGAGCGGGACTCTCGCCTCTCCTGAGGTTCGAGAAGAGGCCCCAAGGGGCCAGTTCCGGCCGCAAGACCAAAGGTCCCCGAGGAACCCCCATCGGCAAGCGAGTCCAGTTCCCTGGACGTGAGGCGAGGGGAAGCCCAGCAGCCCCTGGCGATGTCAAAGGAGGCCTGGACTTCTCAGAGGCAACAAGAGAGGCTCCCCGAGGCGCCACGCCCCCGATTCAGAGAGGCCACCCCCGCTTCCCCCTGCGCCGCGCGGAAAAGCACGACCTTCGCCCCTGCATTCGAGGGGAAGCCCGATTGCCCTTGGCTGTGACCGGAGAGAAAGGCTGAGTCCCCTCGACTCCCTGGAGGCCACCCCACAGGTGCCAGTTATACCTGTCCCCTCCCCCCCTCCGGGGACCCCCGAGGGTCCTAGCTCCATGCCTGACGCGGACCCAGGGCGCTGCAGCGCCTCCTGGCGAATCCCGAGGCTGCTCGGGCCCCTGTCCGCTCGAAAGGAGGCATGGCGACCCCGCTGGGCTAACGGGGGAGACGGGCCGGGGTACCCGCCGCAACTCGAGAATGCACCGCCGCAAGTCGAGAACACCCCCGTGAGGCCACGCCCATAGAGGGAGGAGGCGCTTTTCCCTTGCAGGGCATGGAGAGCATGCCCCGGCACCTGTTCCGGCTCCGAACGGGGCTTGACTCCTTGCGGGCGACTCCAGGTGTCCCCCGAGATCCCAGGCCAACCTGCCAAGAAAGCGGGGCTCCCGCCACACCGCGAGGGCGTCCCCCGGGCCCCCCTCCTTGCGAGACGGGGCCCTTGGGATCTGCAGCGACGCGAGAGCCGTCCTGCCTTCTCTCTGGCGCTGCAACGGAGGCTGGACTCCCTCTAGGCGCCCCCAGAGGTTCCCTGGGATACCCGTGTCCACAGGCGAGCGGAACCCTGAGTCTCCAGAGGCCGCTCGCGAGGGGCCCCCCGTCGCCGTCGGCCCCTCCTCTCGAAAGGGGGGGTCCAATCCCCTTCCTGAATGCCATCGCAATCCCTACATTCCCTCGCACCTCCAGAGCGGGACTCTCGCCTCTCCTGAGGTTCGAGAAGAGGCCCCAAGGGGCCAGTTCCGGCCGCAAGACCAAAGGTCCCCGAGGAACCCCCATCGGCAAGCGAGTCCAGTTCCCTGGACGTGAGGCGGGGGGGAAGCCCAGCAGCCCCTGGCGATGTCAAAGGAGGCCTGGACTTCTCAGAGGCAACAAGAGAGGCTCCCCGAGGCGCCACGCCCCCGATTCAGAGAGGCCACCCCCGCTTCCCCCTGCGCCGCGCGGAAAAGCACGACCTTCGCCCCTGCATTCGAGGGGAAGCCCGATTGCCCTTGGCTGTGACCGGAGAGAAAGGCTGAGTCCCCTCGACTCCCTGGAGGCCACCCCACAGGTGCCAGTTATACCTGTCCCCCCCCCCCCCTCCGGGGACCCCCGAGGGTCCTAGCTCCATGCCTGACGCGGACCCAGGGCGCTGCAGCGCCTCCTGGCGAATCCCGAGGCTGCTCGGGCCCCTGTCCGCTCGAAAGGAGGCATGGCGACCCCGCTGGGCTAACGGGGGAGACGGGCCGGGGTACCCGCCGCAACTCGAGAATGCACCGCCGCAAGTCGAGAACACCCCCGTGAGGCCACGCCCATAGAGGGAGGAGGCGCTTTTCCCTTGCAGGGCATGGAGAGCATGCCCCGGCACCTGTTCCGGCTCCGAACGGGGCTTGACTCCTTGCGGGCGACTCCAGGTGTCCCCCGAGATCCCCGGGCCAACCTGCCAAGAAAGCGGGGCTTCCCGCCACACCGCGAGGGCGTCCCCCCGGGCCCCCCTCCTTGCGAGACGGGGCCCTTGGGATCTGCAGCGACGCGAGAGCCGTCCTGCCTTCTCTCTGGCGCTGCAACGGAGGCTGGACTCCCTCTAGGCGCCCCCAGAGGTTCCCTGGGATACCCGTGTCCACAGGCGAGCGGAACCCTGAGTCTCCAGAGGCCGCTCGCGAGGGGCCCCCCGTCGCCGTCGGCCCCTCCTCTCGAAAGGGGGGTCCCAATCCCCTTCCTGAATGCCATCGCAATCCCTACATTCCCTCGCACCTCCAGAGCGGGACTCTCGCCTCTCCTGAGGTTCGAGAAGAGGCCCCAAGGGGCCAGTTCCGGCCGCAAGACCAAAGGTCCCCGAGGAACCCCCATCGGCAAGCGAGTCCAGTTCCCTGGGACGTGAGGCGAGGGGAAGCCCAGCAGCCCCTGGCGATGTCAAAGGAGGCCTGGACTTCTCAGAGGCAACAAGAGAGGCTCCCCGAGGCGCCACGCCCCCGATTCAGAGAGGCCACCCCCGCTTCCCCCTGCGCCGCGCGGAAAAGCACGACCTTCGCCCCTGCATTCGAGGGGAAGCCCGATTGCCCTTGGCTGTGACCGGAGAGAAAGGGCTGAGTCCCCTCGACTCCCTGGAGGCCACCCCACAGGTGCCAGTTATACCTGTCCCCTCCCCCCCTCCGGGGACCCCCGAGGGTCCTAGCTCCATGCCTGACGCGGACCCAGGGCGCTGCAGCGCCTCCTGGCGAATCCCGAGGCTGCTCGGGCCCCTGTCCGCTCGAAAGGAGGCATGGCGACCCCGCTGGGCTAACGGGGGAGACGGGCCGGGGTACCCGCCGCAACTCGAGAATGCACCGCCGCAAGTCGAGAAAACCCCCGTGAGGCCACGCCCATAGAGGGAGGAGGCGCTTTTCCCTTGCAGGGCATGGAGAGCATGCCCCGGCACCTGTTCCGGCTCCGAACGGGGCTTGACTCCTTGC
Organism: Okapia johnstoni; assembly: GCA_024291935.2. Taxonomy (NCBI): domain Eukaryota; kingdom Metazoa; phylum Chordata; class Mammalia; order Artiodactyla; family Giraffidae; genus Okapia; species Okapia johnstoni. The sequence goes on along the minus strand of JAGTYA010000445.1, from coordinate 21,410 downwards.
GGGCGACTCCAGGTGTCCCCCGAGATCCCCGGGCCAACCTGCCAAGAAAGCGGGGCTTCCCGCCACACCGCGAGGGCGTCCCCGGGCCCCCCTCCTTGCGAGACGGGGCCCTTGGGATCTGCAGCGACGCGAGAGCCGTCCTGCCTTCTCTCTGGCGCTGCAACGGAGGCTGGACTCCCTCTAGGCGCCCCCAGAGGTTCCCTGGGATACCCGTGTCCACAGGCGAGCGGAACCCTGAGTCTCCAGAGGCCGCTCGCGAGGGGCCCCCCGTCGCCGTCGGCCCCTCCTCTCGAAAGGGGGGTCCAATCCCCTTCCTGAATGCCATCGCAATCCCTACATTCCCTCGCACCTCCAGAGCGGGACTCTCGCCTCTCCTGAGGTTCGAGAAGAGGCCCCAAGGGGCCAGTTCCGGCCGCAAGACCAAAGGTCCCCGAGGAACCCCCCCATCGGCAAGCGAGTCCAGTTCCCTGGACGTGAGGCGAGGGGAAGCCCAGCAGCCCCTGGCGATGTCAAAGGAGGCCTGGACTTCTCAGAGGCAACAAGAGAGGCTCCCCGAGGCGCCACGCCCCCGATTCAGAGAGGCCACCCCGCTTCCCCCTGCGCCGCGCGGAAAAAAGCACGACCTTCGCCCCTGCATTCGAGGGGAAGCCCGATTGCCCTTGGCTGTGACCGGAGAGAAAGGCTGAGTCCCCTCGACTCCCTGGAGGCCACCCCACAGGTGCCAGTTATACCTGTCCCCTCCCCCCCTCCGGGGACCCCCGAGGGTCCTAGCTCCATGCCTGACGCGGACCCAGGGCGCTGCAGCGCCTCCTGGCGAATCCCGAGGCTGCTCGGGCCCCTGTCCGCTCGAAAGGAGGCATGGCGACCCCGCTGGGCTAACGGGGGAGACGGGCCGGGGTACCCGCCGCAACTCGAGAATGCACCGCCGCAAGTCGAGAACACCCCCGTGAGGCCACGCCCATAGAGGGAGGAGGCGCTTTTCCCTTGCAGGGCATGGAGAGCATGCCCCGGCACCTGTTCCGGCTCCGAACGGGGCTTGACTCCTTGCGGGCGACTCCAGGTGTCCCCCGAGATCCCCGGGCCAACCTGCCAAGAAAGCGGGGCTTTCCGCCACACCGCGAGGGCGTCCCCCGGGCCCCCCTCCTTGCGAGACGGGGCCCTTGGGATCTGCAGCGACGCGCGAGAGCCGTCCTGCCTTCTCTCTGGCGCTGCAACGGAGGCTGGACTCCCTCTAGGCGCCCCCAGAGGTTCCCTGGGATACCCGTGTCCACGGGCGAGCGGAACCCTGAGTCTCCAGAGGCCGCTCGCGAGGGGCCCCCCGTCGCCGTCGGCCCCTCCTCTCGAAAGGGGGGTCCAATCCCCTTCCTGAATGCCATCGCAATCCCTACATTCCCTCGCACCTCCAGAGCGGGACTCTCGCCTCTCCTGAGGTTCGAGAAGAGGCCCCAAGGGGCCAGTTCCGGCCGCAAGACCAAAGGTCCCCGAGGAACCCCATCGGCAAGCGAGTCCAGTTCCCTGGACGTGAGGCGAGGGGAAGCCCAGCAGCCCCTGGCGATGTCAAAGGAGGCCTGGACTTCTCAGAGGCAACAAGAGAGGCTCCCCGAGGCGCCACGCCCCCGATTCAGAGAGGCCACCCCGCTTCCCCCTGCGCCGCGCGGAAAAAAAAAGCACGACCTTCGCCCCTGCATTCGAGGGGAAGCCCGATTGCCCTTGGCTGTGACCGGAGAGAAAGGCTGAGTCCCCTCGACTCCCTGGAGGGCCACCCCACAGGTGCCAGTTATACCTGTCCCCTCCCCCCCTCCGGGGACCCCCGAGGGTCCTAGCTCCATGCCTGACGCGGACCCAGGGCGCTGCAGCGCCTCCTGGCGAATCCCGAGGCTGCTCGGGCCCCTGTCCGCTCGAAAGGAGGCATGGCGACCCCGCTGGGCTAACGGGGGAGACGGGCCGGGGTACCCGCCGCAAACTCGAGAATGCACCGCCGCAAGTCGAGAACACCCCCGTGAGGCCACGCCCATAGAGGGAGGAGGCGCTTTTCCCTTGCAGGGCATGGAGAGCATGCCCCGGCACCTGTTCCGGCTCCGAACGGGGCTTGACTCCTTGCGGGCGACTCCAGGTGTCCCCCGAGATCCCGGGCCAACCTGCCAAGAAAGCGGGGCTTCCCGCCACACCGCGAGGGCGTCCCCCGGGCCCCCCTCCTTGCGAGACGGGGGCCCTTGGGATCTGCAGCGACGCGAGAGCCGTCCTGCCTTCTCTCTGGCGCTGCAACGGAGGCTGGACTCCCTCTAGGCGCCCCCAGAGGTTCCCTGGGATACCCGTGTCCACAGGCGAGCGGAACCCTGAGTCTCCAGAGGCCGCTCGCGAGGGGCCCCCCGTCGCCGTCGGCCCCTCCTCTCGAAAGGGGGGTCCAATCCCCTTCCTGAATGCCATCGCAATCCCTACATTCCCTCGCACCTCCAGAGCGGGACTCTCGCCTCTCCTGAGGTTCGAGAAGAGGCCCCAAGGGGCCAGTTCAGTTCCGGCGCAAGACCAAAGGTCCCCGAGGAACCCCCATCGGCAAGCGAGTCCAGTTCCCTGGACGTGAGGCGAGGGGAAGCCCAGCAGCCCCTGGCGATGTCAAAGGAGGCCTGGACTTCTCAGAGGCAACAAGAGAGGCTCCCCGAGGCGCCACGCCCCGATTCAGAGAGGCCACCCCCGCTTCCCCTGCGCGCGCGGAAAAAAGCACGACCTTCGCCCCTGCATTCGAGGGGAAAGCCCGATTGCCCTTGGCTGTGACCGGAGAGAAAGGCTGAGTCCCCTCGACTCCCTGGAGGCCACCCCACAGGTGCCAGTTATACCTGTCCCCTCCCCCCCTCCGGGGACCCCCGAGGGTCCTAGCTCCATGCCTGACGCGGACCCAGGGCGCTGCAGCGCCTCCTGGCGAATCCCGAGGCTGCTGCTCGGGCCCCTGTCCGCTCGAAAGGAGGCATGGCGACCCCGCTGGGCTAACGGGGGAGACGGGCCGGGGTACCCGCCGCAACTCGAGAATGCACCGCCGCAAGTCGAGAACACCCCCGTGAGGCCACGCCCATAGAGGGAGGAGGCGCTTTTCCCTTGCAGGGCATGGAGAGCATGCCCCGGCACCTGTTCCGGCTCCGAACGGGGCTTGACTCCTTGCGGGCGACGACTCCAGGTGTCCCCCGAGATCCCCGGGCCAACCTGCCAAGAAAGCGGGGCTTCCCGCCACACCGCGAGGGCGTCCCCCGGGCCCCCCTCCTTGCGAGACGGGGCCCTTGGGATCTGCAGCGACGCGAGAGCCGTCCTGCCTTCTCTCTGGCGCTGCAACGGAGGCTGGACTCCCTCTAGGCGCCCCCAGAGGTTCCCTGGGATACCCGTGTCCACAGGCGAGCGGAACCCTGAGTCTCCAGAGGCCGCTCGCGAGGGGCCCCCCGTCGCCGTCGGCCCCTCCTCTCGAAAGGGGGGTCCAATCCCCTTCCTGAATGCCATCGCAATCCCTACATTCCCTCGCACCTCCAGAGCGGGACTCTCGCCTCTCCTGAGGTTCGAGAAGAGGCCCCCAAGGGGCCAGTTCCGGCCGCAAGACCAAAGGTCCCCGAGGAACCCCCATCGGCAAGCGAGTCCAGTTCCCTGGACGTGAGGCGAGGGGAAGCCCAGCAGCCCCTGCGATGTCAAAGGAGGCCTGGACTTCTCAGAGGCAACAAGAGAGGCTCCCCGAGGCGCCACGCCCCCGATTCAGAGAGGCCCACCCCCGCTTCCCCTGCGCCGCGCGCGGGAAAGCACGACCTTCGCCCCTGCATTCGAGGGGAAGCCCGATTGCCCTTGGCTGTGACCGGAGAGAAAGGCTGAGTCCCCTCGACTCCCTGGAGGCCACCCCACAGGTGCCAGTTATACCTGTCCCCTCCCCCCCTCCGGGGACCCCCGAGGGTCCTAGCTCCATGCCTGACGCGGACCCAGGGCGCTGCAGCGCCTCCTGGCGAATCCCGAGGCTGCTCGGGCCCCTGTCCGCTCGAAAGGAGGCATGGCGACCCCGCTGGGCTAACGGGGGAGACGGGCCGGGGTACCCGCCGCAACTCGAGAATGCACCGCCGCAAGTCGAGAACACCCCCGTGAGGCCACGCCCATAGAGGGAGGAGGCGCTTTTCCCTTGCAGGGCATGGAGAGCATGCCCCGGCACCTGTTCCGGCTCCGAACGGGGCTTGACTCCTTGCGGGCGACTCCAGGTGTCCCCCGAGATCCCCGGGCCAACCTGCCAAGAAAGCGGGGCTTCCCGCCACACCGCGAGGGCGTCCCCCGGGCCCCCCTCCTTGCGAGACGGGGCCCTTGGGATCTGCAGCGACGCGAGAGCCGTCCTGCCTTCTCTCTGGCGCTGCAACGGAGGCTGGACTCCCTCTAGGCGCCCCCAGAGGTTCCCTGGGATACCCGTGTCCACAGCCGAGCGGAACCCTGAGTCTCCAGAGGCCGCTCGCGAGGGGCCCCCCGTCGCCGTCGGCCCCTCCTCTCGAAAGGGGGGTCCAATCCCCTCCTGAATGCCATCGCAATCCCTACATTCCCTCGCACCTCCAGAGCGGGACTCTCGCCTCTCCTGAGGTTCGAGAAGAGGCCCCAAGGGGCCAGTTCCGGCCGCAAGACCAAAGGTCCCCGAGGAACCCCCATCGGCAAGCGAGTCCAGTTCCCTGGACGTGAGGCGAGGGGAAGCCCAGCAGCCCCTGGCATTGTCAAAGGAGGCCTGGACTTCTCAGAGGCCACAAGAGAGGCTCCCCGAGGCGCCACGCCCCCGATTCAGAGAGGCCACCCCCGCTTCCCCCTGCGCCGCGCGGAAAAGCACGACCTTCGCCCCTGCATTCGAGGGGAAGCCCGATTGCCCTTGGCTGTGACCGGAGAGAAAGCTGAGTCCCCTCGACTCCCTGGAGGCCACCCCACAGGTGCCAGTTATACCTGTCCCCTCCCCCCCTCCGGGGACCCCCGAGGGTCCTAGCTCCATGCCTGACGCGGACCCAGGGCGCTGCAGCGCCTCCTGGCGAATCCCGAGGCTGCTCGGGCCCCTGTCCGCTCGAAAGGAGGCATGGCGACCCCGCTGGGCTAACGGGGGAGACGGGCCGGGGTACCCGCCGCAACTCGAGAATGCACCGCCGCAAGTCGAGAACACCCCCCGTGAGGCCACGCCCATAGAGGGAGGAGGCGCTTTTCCCTTGCAGGGCATGGAGAGCCATGCCCCGGCACCTGTTCCGGCTCCGAACGGGGGGGCTTGACTCCTTGCGGGCGACTCCAGGTGTCCCCCGAGATCCCCGGGCCAACCTGCCAAGAAAGCGGGGCTTCCCGCCACACCGCGAGGGCGTCCCCCGGGCCCCCCTCCTTGCGAGACGGGGCCCTTGGGATCTGCAGCAGCGACGCGAGAGCCGTCCTGCCTTCTCTCTGGCGCTGCAACGCAACGGAGGCTGGACTCCCTCTAGGCGCCCCCAGAGGTTCCCTGGGATACCCGTGTCCACAGGCGAGCGGAACCCTGAGTCTCCAGAGGCCGCTCGCGAGGGGCCCCCCGTCGCCGTCGGCGGCCCTCCTCTCGAAAGGGGGGTCCAATCCCCTTCCTGAAATGCCATCGCAATCCCTACATTCCCTCGCACCTCCAGAGCGGGACTCTCGCCTCTCCTGAGGTTCGAGAAGAGGCCCCAAGGGGCCAGTTCCGGCCGCAAGACCAAAGGTCCCCGGAAAACCCCCATCGGCAAGCGAGTCCAGTTCCCTGGACGTGAGGCGAGGGGAAGCCCAGCAGCCCCTGGCGATGTCAAAGGAGGCCTGGACTTCTCAGAGGCAACAAGAGAGGCTCCCCGAGGCGCCACGCCCCCGATTCAGAGAGGCCACCCCCGCTTCCCCTGCGCCGCGCGGAAAAAGCACGACCTTCGCCCCTGCATTCGAGGGGAAGCCCGATTGCCCTTGGCTGTGACCGGAGAGAAAGGCTGAGTCCCCTCGACTCCCTGGAGGCCACCCCACAGGTGCCAGTTATACCTGTCCCCCTCCCCCCCTCCGGGGACCCCCGAGGGGTCCTAGCTCCATGCCTGACGCGGACCCAGGGCGCTGCAGCGCCTCCTGGCGAATCCCGAGGCTGCTCGGGCCCCTGTCCGCTCGAAAGGAGGCATGGCGACCCCGCTGGGCTAACGGGGGAGACGGGCCGGGGTACCCGCCGCAACTCGAGAATGCACCGCCGCAAGTCGAGAACACCCCCCGTGAGGCCACGCCCATAGAGGGAGGAGGCGCTTTTCCCTTGCAGGGCATGGAGAGCATGCCCCGGCACCCTGTTCCGGCTCCGAACGGGGCTTGACTCCTTGCGGGCGACTCCAGGTGTCCCCCGAGATCCCCGGGCCAACCTGCCAAGAAAGCGGGGCTTCCCGCCACACCGCGAGGGCGTCCCCCGGGCCCCCCCTTGCGAGACGGGGCCCTTGGGATCTGCAGCGACGCGACGAGAGCCGTCCTGCCTTCTCTCTGGCGCTGCAACGGAGGCTGGACTCCCTCTAGGCGCCCCCAGAGGTTCCCTGGGATACCCGTGTCCACAGGCGAGCGGAACCCTGAGTCTCCAGAGGCCGCTCGCGAGGGGCCCCCCGTCGCCGTCGGCCCCTCCTCTCGAAAGGGGGGTCCAATCCCCTTCCTGAATGCCATCGCAATCCCTACATTTCCCTCGCACCTCCAGAGCGGGACTCTCGCCTCTCTCCTGAGGTTCGAGAAGAGGCCCCAAGGGGCCAGTTCGGCGCAAGACCAAAGGTCCCCGAGGAACCCCCATCGGCAAGCGAGTCCAGTTCCCTGGACGTGAGGCGAGGGGGGAAGCCCAGCAGCCCCTGGCGATGTCAAAGGAGGCCTGGACTTCTCAGAGGCAACAAGAGAGGCTCCCCGAGGCGCCACGCCCCCGATTCAGAGAGGCCACCCCCGCTTCCCCCTGCGCCGCGCGGAAAAAGCACGACCTTCGCCCCTGCATTCGAGGGGAAGCCCGATTGCCCTTGGCTGTGACCGGAGAGAAAGGCTGAGTCCCCTCGACTCCCTGGAGGCCACCCCACAGGTGCCAGTTATACCTGTCCCCTCCCCCCCTCCGGGGACCCCCGAGGGTCCTAGCTCCATGCCTGACGCGGACCCAGGGCGCTGCAGCGCCTCCTGGCGAATCCCGAGGCTGCTCGGGCCCCTGTCCGCTCGAAAGGAGGCATGGCGACCCCGCTGGGCTAACGGGGGAGACGGGCCGGGGTACCCGCCGCAACTCGAGAATGCACCGCCGCAAGTCGAGAACACCCCCGTGAGGCCACGCCCATAGAGGGAGGAGGCGCTTTTCCCTTGCAGGGCATGGAGAGCATGCCCCGGCCCCTGTTCCGGCTCCGAACGGGGCTTGACTCCTTGCGGGCGACTCCAGGTGTCCCCCGAGATCCCCGGGCCAACCTGCCAAGAAAGCGGGGCTTCCCGCCACACCGCGAGGGCGTCCCCCGGGCCCCCCTCCTTGCGAGACGGGGCCCTTGGGATCTGCAGCGACGCGAGAGCCGTCCTGCCTTCTCTCTGGCGCTGCAACGGAGGCTGGACTCCCTCTAGGCGCCCCCAGAGGTTCCCTGGGATACCCGTGTCCACAGGCGAGCGGAACCCTGAGTCTCCAGAGGCCGCTCGCGAGGGGCCCCCCGTCGCCGTCGGCCCCTCCTCTCGAAAGGGGGGTCCAATCCCCTTCCTGAATGCCATCGCAATCCCTACATTCCCTCGCACCTCCAGAGCGGGACTCTCGCCTCTCCTGAGGTTCGAGAAGAGGCCCCAAGGGGCCAGTTCCGGCCGCAAGACCAAAGGTCCCCGAGGAACCCCCATCGGCAAGCGAGTCCAGTTCCCTGGACGTGAGGCGAGGGGAAGCCCAGCAGCCCCTGGCGATGTCAAAGGAGGCCTGGACTTCTCAGAGGCAACAAGAGAGGCTCCCCGAGGCGCCACGCCCCCGATTCAGAGAGGCCACCCCCGCTTCCCCCTGCGCCGCGCGGAAAAAGCACGACCTTCGCCCCTGCATTCGAGGGGAAGCCCGATTGCCCTTGGCTGTGACCGGAGAGAAAGGCTGAGTCCCCTCGACTCCCTGGAGGCCACCCCACAGGTGCCAGTTATACCTGTCCCCTCCCCCCCTCCGGGGACCCCCGAGGGTCCTAGCTCCATGCCTGACGCGGACCCAGGGCGCTGCAGCGCCTCCTGGCGAATCCCGAGGCTGCTCGGGCCCCTGTCCGCTCGAAAGGAGGCATGGCGACCCCGCTGGGCTAACGGGGGAGACGGGCCGGGGTACCCGCCGCAACTCGAGAATGCACCGCCGCAAGTCGAGAACACCCCCCCGTGAGGCCACGCCCATAGAGGGAGGAGGCGCTTTTCCCTTGCAGGGCATGGAGAGCATGCCCCGGCACCTGTTCCGGCTCCGAACGGGGCTTGACTCCTTGCGGGCGACTCCAGGTGTCCCCCGAGATCCCCGGGCCAACCTGCCAAGAAAGCGGGGCTTCCCGCCACACCGCGAGGGCGTCCCCCGGGCCCCCCTCCTTGCGAGACGGGGCCCTTGGGATCTGCAGCGACGCGAGAGCCGTCCTGCCTTCTCTCTGGCGCTGCAACGGAGGCTGGACTCCCTCTAGGCGCCCCCAGAGGTTCCCTGGGATACCCGTGTCCAGGCGAGCGGAAACCCTGAGTCTCCAGAGGCCGCTCGCGAGGGGCCCCCCGTCGCCGTCGGCCCCTCCTCTCGAAAGGGGGGTCCAATCCCCTTCCTGAATGCCATCGCAATCCCTACATTCCCTCGCACCTCCAGAGCGGGACTCTCGCCTCTCCTGAGGTTCGAGAAGAGGCCCCAAGGGGCCAGTTCCGGCCGCAAGACCAAAGGTCCCCGAGGAACCCCCATCGGCAAGCGAGTCCAGTTCCCTGGACGTGAGGCGAGGGGAAGCCCAGCAGCCCCTGGCGATGTCAAAGGAGGCCTGGACTTCTCAGAGGCAACAAGAGAGGCTCCCCGAGGCGCCACGCCCCCGATTCAGAGAGGCCACCCCCGCTTCCCCCTGCGCCGCGCGGAAAAAGCACGACCTTCGCCCCTGCATTCGAGGGGAAGCCCGATTGCCCTTGGCTGTGACCGGAGAGAAAGGGCTGAGTCCCCTCGACTCCCTGGAGGCCACCCCACAGGTGCCAGTTATACCTGTCCCCTCCCCCCCTCCGGGGACCCCCCGAGGGTCCTAGCTCCATGCCTGACGCGGACCCAGGGCGCTGCAGCGCCTCCTGGCGAATCCCGAGGCTGCTCGGGCCCCTGTCCGCTCGAAAGGAGGCATGGCGACCCCGCTGGGCTAACGGGGGAGACGGGCCGGGGTACCCGCCGCAACTCGAGAATGCACCGCCGCAAGTCGAGAACACCCCCGTGAGGCCACGCCCATAGAGGGAGGAGGCGCTTTTCCCTTGCAGGGCATGGAGAGCATGCCCCGGCCCCTGTTCCGGCTCCGAACGGGGCTTGACTCCTTGCGGGCGACTCCAGGTGTCCCCCGAGATCCCCGGGCCAACCTGCCAAGAAAGCGGGGCTTCCCGCCACACCGCGAGGGCGTCCCCCGGGCCCCCCTCCTTGCGAGACGGGGCCCTTGGGATCTGCAGCGACGCGAGAGCCGTCCTGCCTTCTCTCTGGCGCTGCAACGGAGGCTGGACTCCCTCTAGGCGCCCCCAGAGGTTCCCTGGGATACCCGTGTCACAGGCGAGCGGAACCCTGAGTCTCCAGAGGCCGCTCGCGAGGGGCCCCCCGTCGCCGTCGGCCCCTCCTCTCGAAAGGGGGGTCCAATCCCCTTCCTGAATGCCATCGCAATCCCTACATTCCCTCGCACCTCCAGAGCGGGACTCTCGCCTCTCCTGAGGTTCGAGAAGAGGCCCCAAGGGGCCAGTTCCGGCCGCAAGACCAAAGGTCCCCGAGGAACCCCCATCGGCAAGCGAGTCCAGTTCCCTGGACGTGAGGCGAGGGGAAGCCCAGCAGCCCCTGGCGATGTCAAAGGAGGCCTGGACTTCTCAGAGGCAACAAGAGAGGCTCCCCGAGGCGCCACGCCCCCGATTCAGAGAGGCCACCCCCGCTTCCCCCTGCGCCGCGCGGAAAAGCACGACCTTCGCCCCTGCATTCGAGGGGAAGCCCGATTGCCCTTGGCTGTGACCGGAGAGAAAGGCTGAGTCCCCTCGACTCCCTGGAGGCCACCCCACAGGTGCCAGTTATACCTGTCCCCTCCCCCCCTCCGGGGACCCCCGAGGGTCCTAGCTCCATGCCTGACGCGGACCCAGGGCGCTGCAGCGCCTCCTGGCGAATCCCGAGGCTGCTCGGGCCCCTGTCCGCTCGAAGGGAGGCATGGCGACCCCGCTGGGCTAACGGGGGAGACGGGCCGGGGTACCCGCCGCAACTCGAGAATGCACCGCCGCAAGTCGAGAACACCCCCGTGAGGCCACGCCCATAGAGGGAGGAGGCGCTTTTCCCTTGCAGGGCATGGAGAGCATGCCCCGGCACCTGTTCCGGCTCCGAACGGGGCTTGACTCCTTGCGGGCGACTCCAGGTGTCCCCCGAGATCCCCGGGCCAACCTGCCAAGAAAGCGGGGCTTCCCGCCACACCGCGAGGGCGTCCCCCGGGCCCCCCTCCTTGCGAGACGGGGCCCTTGGGATCTGCAGCGACGCGAGAGCCGTCCTGCCTTCTCTCTGGCGCTGCAACGGAGGCTGGACTCCCTCTAGGCGCCCCCAGAGGTTCCCTGGGATACCCGTGTGTCCACAGGCGAGCGGAACCCTGAGTCTCCAGAGGCCGCTCGCGAGGGGCCCCCCGTCGCCGTCGGCCCCTCCTCTCGAAAGGGGGGTCCAATCCCCTTCCTGAATGCCATCGCAATCCCTACATTCCCTCGCACCTCCAGAGCGGGACTCTCGCCTCTCCTGAGGTTCGAGAAGAGGCCCCAAGGGGCCAGTTCCGGCCGCAAGACCAAAGGTCCCCGAGGAACCCCCATCGGCAAGCGAGTCCAGTTCCCTGGACGTGAGGCGAGGGGAAGCCCAGCAGCCCCTGGCGATGTCAAAGGAGGCCTGGACTTCTCAGAGGCAACAAGAGAGGCTCCCCGAGGCGCCACGCCCCCGATTCAGAGAGGCCACCCCCGCTTCCCCCTGCGCCGCGCGGAAAAGCACGACCTTCGCCCCTGCATTCGAGGGGAAGCCCGATTGCCCTTGGCTGTGACCGGAGAGAAAGAAAGGCTGAGTCCCCTCGACTCCCTGGAGGCCACCCCACAGGTGCCAGTTATACCTGTCCCCTCCCCCCCTCCGGGGACCCCCGAGGGTCCTAGCTCCATGCCTGACGCGGACCCAGGGCGCTGCAGCGCCTCCTGGCGAATCCCGAGGCTGCTCGGGCCCCTGTCCGCTCGAAAGGAGGCATGGCGACCCCGCTGGGCTAACGGGGGAGACGGGCCGGGGTACCCGCCGCAACTCGAGAATGCACCGCCGCAAGTCGAGAACACCCCCGTGAGGCCACGCCCATAGAGGGAGGAGGCGCTTTTCCCTTGCAGGGCATGGAGAGCATGCATGCCCCGGCACCTGTTCCGGCTCCGAACGGGGCTTGACTCCTTGCGGGCGACTCCAGGTGTCCCCCGAGATCCCCGGGCCAACCTGCCAAGAAAGCGGGGCTTCCCGCCACACCGCGAGAGGGCGTCCCCCGGGCCCCCCTCCTTGCGAGACGGGGCCCTTGGGATCTGCAGCGACGCGAGAGCCGTCCTGCCTTCTCTCTGGCGCTGCAACGGAGGCTGGACTCCCTCTAGGCGCCCCCAGAGGTTCCTGGGATACCCGTGTCCACAGGCGAGCGGAACCCTGAGTCTCCAGAGGCCGCTCGCGAGGGGGGCCCCCCGTCGCCGTCGGCCCCTCCTCTCGAAAGGGGGGTCCAATCCCCTTCCTGAATGCCATCGCAATCCCTACATTCCCTCGCACCTCCAGAGCGGGACTCTCGCCTCTCCTGAGGTTCGAGAAGAGGCCCCAAGGGGCCAGTTCCGGCCGCAAGACCAAAGGTCCCCGAGGAACCCCCATCGGCAAGCGAGTCCAGTTCCCTGGACGTGAGGCGAGGGGAAGCCCAGCAGCCCCTGGCGATGTCAAAGGAGGCCTGGACTTCTCAGAGGCAACAAGAGAGGCTCCCCGAGGCGCGCCACGCCCCCGATTCAGAGAGGCCACCCCGCTTCCCCCTGCGCCGCGCGGAAAAGCACGACCTTCGCCCCTGCATTCGAGGGGAAGCCCGATTGCCCTTGGCTGTGACCGGAGAGAAAGGCTGAGTCCCCTCGACTCCCTGGAGGCCACCCCACAGGTGCCAGTTATACCTGTCCCCTCCCCCCCTCCGGGGACCCCCGAGGGTCCTAGCTCCATGCCTGACGCGGACCCAGGGCGCTGCAGCGCCTCCTGGCGAATCCCGAGGCTGCTCGGGCCCCTGTCCGCTCGAAAGGAGGCATGGCGACCCCGCTGGGCTAACGGGGGAGACGGGCCGGGGTACCCGCCGCAACTCGAGAATGCACCGCCGCAAGTCGAGAACACCCCCGTGAGGCCACGCCCATAGAGGGAGGAGGCGCTTTTCCCTTGCAGGGCATGGAGAGCATGCCCCGGCACCTGTTCCGGCTCCGAACGGGGCTTGACTCCTTGCGGGCGACTCCAGGTGTCCCCCGAGATCCCCGGGGCCAACCTGCCAAGAAAGCGGGGCTTCCCGCCACACCGCGAGGGCGTCCCCCGGGCCCCCCTCCTTGCGAGACGGGGCCCTTGGGATCTGCAGCGACGCGAGAGCCGTCCTGCCTTCTCTCTGGCGCTGCAACGGAGGCTGGACTCCCTCTAGGCGCCCCCAGAGGTTCCCTGGGATACCCGTGTCCACAGGCGAGCGGAACCCTGAGTCTCCAGAGGCCGCTCGCGAGGGGCCCCCCGTCGCCGTCGGCCCCTCCTCTCGAAAGGGGGGTCCAATCCCCTTCCTGAATGCCATCGCAATCCCTACATTCCCTCGCACCTCCAGAGCGGGACTCTCGCCTCTCCTGAGGTTCGAGAAGAGGCCCCAAGGGGCCAGTTCCGGCCGCAAGACCAAAGGTCCCCGGGGGAACCCCCATCGGCAAGCGAGTCCAGTTCCCTGGACGTGAGGCGAGGGGAAGCCCAGCAGCCCCTGGCGATGTCAAAGGAGGCCTGGACTTCTCAGAGGCAACAAGAGAGGCTCCCCGAGGCGCCACGCCCCCGATTCAGAGAGGCCACCCCCGCTTCCCCCTGCGCCGCGCGGAAAAGCACGACCTTCGCCCCTGCATTCGAGGGGAAGCCCGATTGCCCTTGGCTGTGACCGGAGAGAAAGGCTGAGTCCCCTCGACTCCCTGGAGGCCACCCCACAGGTGCCAGTTATACCTGTCCCCTCCCCCCCTCCGGGGACCCCCGAGGGTCCTAGCTCCATGCCTGACGCGGACCCAGGGCGCTGCAGCGCCTCCTGGCGAATCCCGAGGCTGCTCGGGCCCCTGTCCGCTCGAAAGGAGGCATGGCGACCCCGCTGGGCTAACGGGGGAGACGGGCCGGGGTACCCGCCGCAACTCGAGAATGCACCGCCGCAAGTCGAGAACACCCCCGTGAGGCCACGCCCATAGAGGGAGGAGGCGCTTTTCCCTTGCAGGGCATGGAGAGCATGCCCCGGCACCTGTTCCGGCTCCGAACGGGGCTTGACTCCTTGCGGGCGACTCCAGGTGTCCCCCGAGATCCCCGGGCCAACCTGCCAAGAAAAAGCGGGGCTTCCCGCCACACCGCGAGGGCGTCCCCCGGGCCCCCCTCCTTGCGAGACGGGGCCCTTGGGATCTGCAGCGACGCGAGAGCCGTCCTGCCTTCTCTCTGGCGCTGCAACGGAGGCTGGACTCCCTCTAGGGCGCCCCCAGAGGTTCCCTGGGATACCCGTGTCCACAGGCGAGCGGAACCCTGAGTCTCCAGAGGCCGCTCGCGAGGGGCCCCCCGTCGCCGTCGGCCCCTCCTCTCGAAAGGGGGGTCCAATCCCCTTCCTGAATGCCATCGCAATCCCTACATTCCCTCGCACCTCCAGAGCGGGACTCTCGCCTCTCCTGAGGTTCGAGAAGAGGCCCCAAGGGGCCAGTTCCGGCCGCAAGACCAAAGGTCCCCGAGGAACCCCCATCGGCAAGCGAGTCCAGTTCCCTGGACGTGAGGCGAGGGGAAGCCCAGCAGCCCCTGGCGATGTCAAAGGAGGCCCTGACTTCTCAGAGGCAACAAGAGAGGCTCCCCGAGGCGCCACGCCCCCGATTCAGAGAGGCCACCCCCTTTCCCCCCGCGCGCGCGGAAAAGCACGACCTTCGCCCCTGCATTCGAGGGGAAGCCCGATTGCCCTTGGCTGTGACCGGAGAGAAAGGCTGAGTCCCCTCGACTCCCTGGAGGCCACCCCACAGGTGCCAGTTATACCTGTAACCTCCCCCCCTCCGGGGACCCCCTGGAGGGCAGCTCCAGTGCCTTGTGTGATGCGGACCCCCAGGGCGCTGCAGCGCTCCTGGCGAATCCCGAGGATGCTCGGGCCCCCTTTCCGCTCGAAAGGAGGGGCATTGGCGACCCCGCTGGGCTAACGGGGGAGACGGGCCGGGTAATACCCGGCCGCAACTCGAGAATGCACCGCCGCAAGTTCGAGAACACCCCCTTGAGGCCACGCCCATAGAGGGAGGAGGCGCTTTTCCCTTGAGGGCATGAAGACGCATGCCCCGGGCACCTGTCCCGGCTCCGAACGGGGCTTGACATCCTTGCGGGCGACTTCCAGGTGTCCCCCGAGATCCCCGGCCAACCTGCCAAGAAAGCGAGGCTTCCCGCCACACAGCGAGGGCGTCCCCCGGGCCACGCCACTCCTTGCGAGACGGGGCCCTTGGGGATCTGCAGCGACGCGAGAGCCGTCCTGCCCTTTTCTCTGGCGCTGGCAACGGAGGCTGCGACTCCGCTCTAGGCGCCCCCAGAGGTTCCCTGGGATACCCGTGTCCACAGGCGAGCGGAACCCTGAGTCTCCAGAGGCCGCTCGCGAGGGGCCCCCCGTCGCCGTCGGCCCCTCCTCTCGAAAGGGGGGTCCAATCCCCTTCCTGAATGCCATCGCAATCCCTACATTCCCTCGCACCTCCAGAGCGGGACTCTCGCCTCTCCTGAGGTTCGAGAAGAGGCCCCAAGGGGCCAGTTCCGGCCGCAAGACCAAAGGTCCCCGAGGAACCCCCATCGGCAAGCGAGTCCAGTTCCCTGGACGTGAGGCGAGGGGAAGCCCAGCCCAGCAGCCCCTGGCGATGTCAAAGGAGGCCTGGACTTCTCAGAGGCAACAAGAGAGGCTCCCCGAGGCGCCACGCCCCCGATTCAGAGAGGCCACCCCCCGCTTCCCCCTGCGCCGCGCGGAAAAAGCACGACCTTCGCCCCTGCATTCGAGGGGAAGCCCGATTGCCCTTGGCTGTGACCGGAGAGAAAGGCTGAGTCCCCTCGACTCCCTGGAGGCCACCCCACAGGTGCCAGTTATACCCTGTCCCCTCCCCCCCTCCGGGGACCCCGAGGGTCCTAGCTCCATGCCTGACGCGGACCCAGGGCGCTGCAGCGCCTCCTGGCGAATCCCGAGGCTGCTCGGGCCCCTGTCCGCTCGAAAGGAGGCATGGCGACCCCGCTGGGCTAACGGGGGAGACGGGCCGGGGTACCCGCCGCAACTCGAGAATGCACCGCCGCAAGTCGAGAACACCCCCGTGAGGCCACGCCCATAGAGGGAGGAGGCGCTTTTCCCTTGCAGGGCATGGAGAGCATGCCCCGGCACCTGTTCCGGCTCCGAACGGGGCTTGACTCCTTGCGGGCGACTCCAGGTGTCCCCCGAGATCCCCGGGCCAACCTGCCAAGAAAGCGGGGCTTCCCGCCACACCGCGAGGGCGTCCCCCGGGCCCCCCTCCTTGCGAGACGGGGCCCTTTGGGATCTGCAGCGACGCGAGAGCCGTCCTGCCTTCTCTCTGGCGCTGCAACGGAGGCTGGACTCCCTCTAGGCGCCCCCAGAGGTTCCCTGGGATACCCGTGTCCACAGGCGAGCGGAACCCTGAGTCTCCAGAGGCCGCTCGCGAGGGGCCCCCCGTCGCCGTCGGCCCCTCCTCTCGAAAGGGGGGTCCAATCCCCTTCCTGAATGCCATCGCAATCCCTACATTCCCTCGCACCTCCAGAGCGGGACTCTCGCCTCTCCTGAGGTTCGAGAAGAGGCCCCAAGGGGCCAGTTCCGGCCGCAAGACCAAAGTCCCCGAGGGAAACCCCCATCGGCAAGCGAGTCCAGTTCCCTGGACGTGAGGCGAGGGGAAGCCCAGCAGCCCCTGGCGATGTCAAAGGAGGCCTGGACTTCTCAGAGGCAAACAAGAGAGGCTCCCCGAGGCGCCACGCCCCCGATTCAGAGAGGCCACCCCCGCTTCCCCCTGCGCCGCGCGGAAAAAGCACGACCTTCGCCCCTGCATTCGAGGGGAAGCCCGATTGCCCTTGGCTGTGACCGGAGAGAAAGGCTGAGTCCCCTCGACTCCCTGGAGGCCACCCCACAGGTGCCAGTTATACCTGTCCCCTCCCCCCCTCCGGGGACCCCCGAGGGTCCTAGCTCCATGCCTGACGCGGACACAGGGCGCTGCAGCGCCTCCTGGCGAATCCCGAGGCTGCTCGGGCCCCTGTCCGCTCGAAAGGAGGCATGGCGACCCCGCTGGGCTAACGGGGGAGACGGGCCGGGGTACCCGCCGCAACTCGAGAATGCACCGCCGCAAGTCGAGAACACCCCCGTGAGGCCACGCCCATAGAGGGAGGAGGCGCTTTTCCCTTGCAGGGCATGGAGAGCATGCCCCGGCACCTGTTCCGGCTCCGAACGGGGCTTGACTCCTTGCGGGCGACTCCAGGTGTCCCCCGAGATCCCCGGGCCAACCTGCCAAGAAAGCGGGGGCTTCCCGCCACACCGCGCGAGGGCGTCCCCCGGGCCCCCCTCCCTTGCGAGACGGGGCCCTTGGGATCTGCAGCGACGCGAGAGCCGTCCTGCCTTCTCTCTGGCGCTGCAACGGAGGCTGGACTCCCTCTAGGCGCCCCCAGAGGTTCCCTGGGATACCCGTGTCCACAGGCGAGCGGAACCCTGAGTCTCCAGGAGGCCGCTCGCGAGGGGCCCCCCGTCGCCGTCGGCCCCTCCTCTCGAAAGGGGGGTCCAATCCCCTTCCTGAATGCCATCGCAATCCCTACATTCCCTCGCACCTCCAGAGCGGGACTCTCGCCTCTCCTGAGGTTCGAGAAGAGGCCCCAAGGGGCCAGTTCCGGCCGCAAGACCAAAGGTCCCCGAGGAACCCCCATCGGCAAGCGAGTCCAGTTCCCTGGACGTGAGGCGAGGGGAAGCCCAGCAGCCCCTGGCGATGTCAAAGGAGGCCTGGACTTCTCAGAGGCAACAAGAGAGGCTCCCCGAGGCGCCACGCCCCCGATTCAGAGAGGCCACCCCCGCTTCCCCCTGCGCCGCGCGGAAAAGCACGACCTTCGCCCCTGCATTCGAGGGGAAGCCCGATTGCCCTTGGCTGTGACCGGAGAGAAAGGCTGAGTCCCCTCGACTCCCTGGAGGCCACCCCACAGGTGCCAGTTATACCTGTCCCCTCCCCCCCTCCGGGGACCCCCGAGGGTCCTAGCTCCATGCCTGACGCGGACCCAGGGCGCTGCAGCGCCTCCTGGCGAATCCCGAGGCTGCTCGGGCCCCTGTCCGCTCGAAAGGAGGCATGGCGACCCCGCTGGGCTAACGGGGGAGACGGGCCGGGGTACCCGCCGCAACTCGAGAATGCACCGCCGCAAGTCGAGAACACCCCCGTGAGGCCACGCCCATAGAGGGAGGAGGCGCTTTTCCCTTGCAGGGCATGGAGAGCATGCCCCGGCACCTGTTCCGGCTCCGAACGGGGCTTGACTCCTTGCGGGCGACTCCAGGTGTCCCCCGAGATCCCCGGGCCAACCTGCCAAGAAAGCGGGGCTTCCCGCCACACCGCGAGGGGCGTCCCCCGGGCCCCCCTCCTTGCGAGATGGGGCCCTTGGGATCTGCAGCGACGCGAGAGCCGTCCTGCCTTCTCTCTGGCGCTGCAACGGAGGCTGGACTCCCTCTAGGCGCCCCCAGAGGTTCCCTGGGATACCCGTGTCCACAGGCGAGCGGAACCCTGAGTCTCCAGAGGCCGCTCGCGAGGGGCCCCCCGTCGCCGTCGGCCCCTCCTCTCGAAAGGGGGGTCCAATCCCCTTCCTGAATGCCATCGCAATCCCTACATTCCCTCGCACCTCCAGAGCGGGACTCTCGCCTCTCCTGAGGTTCGAGAAGAGGCCCCAAGGGGCCAGTTCCGGCCGCAAGACCAAAGGTCCCCGAGGAACCCCCATCGGCAAGCGAGTCCAGTTCCCTGGACGTGAGGCGAGGGGAAGCCCAGCAGCCCCTGGCGATGTCAAAGGAGGCCTGGACTTCTCAGAGGCAACAAGAGAGGCTCCCCGAGGCGCCACGCCCCCGATTCAGAGAGGCCACCCCCGCTTCCCCCTGCGCCGCGCGGAAAAGCACGACCTTCGCCCCTGCATTCGAGGGGAAGCCCGATTGCCCTTGGCTGTGACCGGAGAGAAAGGCTGAGTCCCCTCGACCCCTGGAGGCCACCCCACAGGTGCCAGTTATACCTGTCCCCTCCCCCCCTCCGGGGACCCCCGAGGGTCCTAGCTCCATGCCTGACGCGGACCCAGGGCGCTGCAGCGCCTCCTGGCGAATCCCGAGGCTGCTCGGGCCCCTGTCCGCTCGAAAGGAGGCATGGCGACCCCGCTGGGCTAACGGGGGAGACGGGCCGGGGTACCCGCCGCAACTCGAGAATGCACCGCCGCAAGTCGAGAACACCCCCGTGAGGCCACGCCCATAGAGGGAGGAGGCGCTTTTCCCTTGCAGGGCATGGAGAGCATGCCCCGGCACCTGTTCCGGCTCCGAACGGGGCTTGACTCCTTGCGGGCGACTCCAGGTGTCCCCCGAGATCCCCGGGCCAACCTGCCAAGAAAGCGGGGCTTCCCGCCACACCGCGAGGGCGTCCCCCGGCCCCCCTCCTTGCGAGACGGGGCCCTTGGGATCTGCAGCGACGCGAGAGCCGTCCTGCCTTCTCTCTGGCGCTGCAACGGAGGCTGGACTCCCTCTAGGCGCCCCCAGAGGTTCCCTGGGATACCCGTGTCCACAGGCGAGCGGAACCCTGAGTCTCCAGAGGCCGCTCGCGAGGGGCCCCCCGTCGCCGTCGGCCCCTCCTCTCGAAAGGGGGGTCCAATCCCCTTCCTGAATGCCATCGCAATCCCTACATTCCCTCGCACCTCCAGAGCGGGACTCTCGCCTCTCCTGAGGTTCGAGAAGAGGCCCCAAGGGGCCAGTTCCGGCCGCAAGACCAAAGGTCCCCGAGGAACCCCCATCGGCAAGCGAGTCCAGTTCCCTGGACGTGAGGCGAGGGGAAGCCCAGCAGCCCCTGGCGATGTCAAAGGAGGCCTGGACTTCTCAGAGGCAACAAGAGAGGCTCCCCGAGGCGCCACGCCCCCGATTCAGAGAGGCCACCCCCGCTTCCCCCTGCGCCGCGCGGAAAAGCACGACCTTCGCCCCTGCATTCGAGGGGAAGCCCGATTGCCCTTGGCTGTGACCGGAGAGAAAGGCTGAGTCCCCTCGACTCCCTGGAGGCCACCCCACAGGTGCCAGTTATACCTGTCCCCTCCCCCCCTCCGGGGACCCCCGAGGGTCCTAGCTCCATGCCTGACGCGGACCCAGGGCGCTGCAGCGCCTCCTGGCGAATCCCGAGGCTGCTCGGGCCCCTGTCCGCTCGAAAGGAGGCATGGCGACCCCGCTGGGCTAACGGGGGAGACGGGCCGGGGGGGTACCCGCCGCAACTCGAGAATGCACCGCCGCAAGTCGAGAACACCCCCGTGAGGCCACGCCCATAGAGGGAGGAGGCGCTTTTCCCTTGCAGGGCATGGAGAGCATGCCCCGGCACCTGTTCCGGCTCCGAACGGGGCTTGACTCCTTGCGGGCGACTCCAGGTGTCCCCCGAGATCCCCGGGCCAACCTGCCAAGAAAGCGGGGCTTCCCGCCACACCGCGAGGGCGTCCCCCGGGCCCCCCTCCTTGCGAGACGGGGCCCTTGGGATCTGCAGCGACGCGAGAGCCGTCCTGCCTTCTCTCTGGCGCTGCAACGGAGGCTGGACTCCCTCTAGGCGCCCCCAGAGGTTCCCTGGGATACCCGTGTCCACAGGCGAGCGGAACCCTGAGTCTCCAGAGGCCGCTCGCGAGGGGCCCCCCGTCGCCGTCGGCCCCCTCCTCTCGAAAGGGGGGTCCAATCCCCTTCCTGAATGCCATCGCAATCCCTACATTCCCTCGCACCTCCAGAGCGGGACTCTCGCCTCTCCTGAGGTTCGAGAAGAGGCCCCAAGGGGCCAGTTCCGGCCGCAAGACCAAAGGTCCCCGAGGAACCCCCATCGGCAAGCGAGTCCAGTTCCCTGGACGTGAGGCGAGGGGAAGCCCAGCAGCCCCTGGCGATGTCAAAGGAGGCCTGGACTTCTCAGAGGCAACAAGAGAGGCTCCCCGAGGCGCCACGCCCCCGATTCAGAGAGGCCACCCCCGCTTCCCCCTGCGCCGCGCGGAAAAGCACGACCTTCGCCCCTGCATTCGAGGGGAAGCCCGATTGCCCTTGGCTGTGACCGGAGAGAAAGGCTGAGTCCCCTCGACTCCCTGGAGGCCACCCCACAGGTGCCAGTTATACCTGTCCCCTCCCCCCCTCCGGGGACCCCCGAGGGTCCTAGCTCCATGCCTGACGCGGACCCAGGGCGCTGCAGCGCCTCCTGGCGAATCCCGAGGCTGCTCGGGCCCCTGTCCGCTCGAAAGGAGGCATGGCGACCCCGCTGGGCTAACGGGGGAGACGGGCCGGGGTACCCGCCGCAACTCGAGAATGCACCGCCGCAAGTCGAGAACACCCCCGTGAGGCCACGCCCATAGAGGGAGGAGGCGCTTTTCCCTTGCAGGGCATGGAGAGCATGCCCCGGCACCTGTTCCGGCTCCGAACGGGGCTTGACTCCTTGCGGGCGACTCCAGGTGTCCCCCGAGATCCCCGGGCCAACCTGCCAAGAAAGCGGGGCTTCCCGCCACACCGCGAGGGCGTCCCCCGGGCCCCCCTCCTTGCGAGACGGGGCCCTTGGGATCTGCAGCGACGCGAGAGCCGTCCTGCCTTCTCTCTGGCGCTGCAACGGAGGCTGGACTCCCTCTAGGCGCCCCCAGAGGTTCCCTGGGATACCCGTGTCCACAGGCGAGCGGAACCCTGAGTCTCCAGAGGCCGCTCGCGAGGGGCCCCCCGTCGCCGTCGGCCCCTCCTCTCGAAAGGGGGGTCCAATCCCCTTCCTGAATGCCATCGCAATCCCTACATTCCCTCGCACCTCCAGAGGGGGACTCTCGCCTCTCCTGAGGT
>JAGTYA010000444.1:0-25390 GCA_024291935.2 Okapia johnstoni | reverse complement strand
GCCCCTGGCGATGTCACAGGAGGCCTGGACTTCCCAGAGGCACAAGAGCGGTCTCCCGAGGCCGCCACGCCCCCGATTCTGTGAGGCCACCCCGCTTTGCCGTTGCGCCGCGCGGAAAAGCACGACATTCGGCCCATGCATTCGAGAGGGAAGCCCGATAGCCCTTGGCTGTGACCGGAGAGAAAGGCTGAGTTCCCTCGACTCCCTGGAGGCCACACCACATGGTGCAGTTATACCTGTCCCCTCCCCCCCACGGGGGACCCCCGAGGGTCCCTAGGCTTCCATGCCTGACGCGGACCCAGGGGCGCTGCAAGCGCCTCCTGGCGTAATCCCGAGACTGCTTCCCGACCCCTCTCCGCTAGAAAGGAGGCATGGCGACACGTATGTGCTAAGGGTTGGGGAGACGGTCCGGGGTTACCCTCCGCAAAACCCGAGAATGAACCGCCGCAAGGTCGGAGATCGCACACGTGTGGCCATCGGCCCATAGAGGAGTGAGGCGCTTTTCCCTTGCAGGGCATGGAGGAAGAGCATTGCCCCGGAACATGTTTCCGACTGCGAACGGGGCTTGACTCCTTGCGGGTCGATACCAGCTGTCCTCCCGAGCAATCACCGGCCAACCTCTGCACAGGAAAGCGGGGGGGCTTCCTTCCACACACGCGCGGCGCCGTGGTCCCCCGGGGCGCAGTCCTTGCGAGGACGGGGCCCTTGGGATCTGCAGCGACTCGAGAGCCATCCTGCCTTCTACTCTGGCAATGCAAAGGAGGCTGGACTCCCTCTAGGCGGCCTCCCAGGAGGTTCCCTGAGGATACCTGTTCCCCCAGGCGGTGAGCGGAACCTTGGAGTTCTTTAGATGGCAGCTTCTCATCGGAGGTCCACCCGTCACCGTCGCCTCCTCCTATCAAAAAGAGGTGGTCGAGTCCCCTTCCTGAATGCCACTGCAGATTCCATACATTCCTTCGCACCTCCAGAGAGGCGTCTGTCGCCTCTCCTGAGGTTCGAGAGAAGAGGCCCCAAGGGGCCTGTTCCGGCCACAAGGACCAATCAGGTCCATGAGGAACCCCCTTCGGCAAGCGGGTCCCAATTTCCTGGAACGAGAGGCGCGGGGAAGCCCAGTAGCCCCTGTGGATGTCAAAAGAGGCATGCACTTTTCCCAGAGGGCAACCAGAGAGGGCCCCCATAGGAGACACGCCCCCAATTCAGAAAGGGCCACCCCGATTTTCCGCTGGGCCGCACTGGAAAAGCACAACGTCCTTCGCCCCTGCTTTTCGAAAGCGGGGGAAAGCCGATTACCCCTGGCTGGTTGATCCCGAGAGAAAGACTGAGTCCCCCTCGACTCGCTGGGAGGCCACCCCACAGGGTTGCACCTGGTATTTTATACCGGTCCCCTCCCCCCTTCCGGGGGACACCGAGGGTTTATCGGGGTTTCCCCTCCCCCCACCCCCCCTCACACCCCTCCCCCCTGTCCATTAGATCTCCATGCCCTGTCACGGACCCAAGGGATGCTTGCAGCGCTCTGGCGGGAAATCTCCCGATGCCGATTCCCGGCCCCTCTCCCCTGGGAAAGGAAGGCATGACGGACCCCGCTGGGGGCGGCTGGGCGCGGGCTATTCGGGGGGGGGAGAGAGACGTGGCGGTAGTCCGCTGCCACACCGCGAGAGGGAATGCTCCCGCCGCAAGTCGGAGAAACACCCACATAATGAGGGTCAAGCCCATTGAGGGGAGGAGGAGAGGAGGCGCTTTTCCCGTGCAGGGCATGGAGAGGTGCATGCCCCACCGGAACCTGTTCCGGCCTCCGAACGGGGCTTGACTACCTTGCGGGGGACTGACATCCCGGGTTGTTCCCCGAGATCCCAGGGCCAACCTGCCAAGAAAGAAAGCGGGGCTTCCCGCCACACCGCGAGGGCGTCCCCCGGGCCCCCCTCCTTGCGAGACGGGGCCCTTGGGATCTGCAGCGGATTCGAGAGCCGTCCTGCCTTCTCTTGGCGCTGCAAACGGAGGACTGGACTCCCTCTAGGCGCCCCGAGAGGTTCCCTGGGATACCCAGTGTCCACAGGCGAGCGGAACCTGAGGTCTCCAGAGGCCGCTCGCGAGGGGGACCCCGTCGCCGTCGGCCTCTCCTGCTCGAAAGGGGGGTCCAATCCCCTTCCTGAATGCCATCGCTATCCCTACATTCCTCGCACCCCCTCCTGAGCGGGACTCTCGCCTCTCCTGAGGTTCGAGAAGAGGCCCCAAGGGGCAGTTCCTAGGCCGCAAGACCAAAGGTCCCGAGGAACCCCCATCGGCAATCAAGCGAGTCCAGTTCCCTGGAGTGAGGCGAGGGGAAGCCCAGCAGACCCATGGCGATGTCAAAGGGAGGCCCTGGACTTCTCAGTCATGGCAACAACGAGAGGCTCTACCGAGGCGCCACGCCCCGATTCGTCAGAGGCCACCCCCGCTTTCCTCTGCGCCGCGCGGAAAAGACACGACTCTTCGCCACTGCATTTCGAGGGGAAGCCCGATTGCCCTTGGCTGTGACCTCGAGGTAGAAAGGGGCGAAGTCCCGATCGACTCCCTGGGAGGCCACCCCAACAGGTGCCTAGTTATACCTGTCCCCTCCCCCTCGGGGACACCCGAGGGTCTAGCTCCCTTTCCCGACGCGGACTCAGGGCGTTGCAGCGCCTCCTGGCGAATCCCGCGGTTGCCTCGGGCCCCTCTTCGCACGAAAGGAGGCCATTGCGACCCCGTGGGCTAACGGGGGGAGACGGTCCGGTGGTACCCGTCCGGCAACTCGAGAATGCACAGCCGCAAGTCGAGAACACCCCGTCGAGGCCACGCCTCATAGAGGGAGGAGGCCGCTTTTCCCTTGCAGTGCATGGTACTTCGCATGCCCCTGGCACCTGTTCCGGATCCGAAGGGGCTTGACTCCTCGCGGGCGTCTCCGGGTGTCCCCGAGATCCCCGGGCCACACGATGCCAAAGAAAATCGGGGCTTCCCGCAACACGCTACCGCTGAGGGCGTCCCCCGGGCCCCCCTCTTTGCGAGTGGGGCCCTTGGGATCTGCAGCGACTCGAGAGCCGTCCTGCTTTCTCTCTGGCGCTGCAACGGAGGCTGGACTCCCTCTAGGCGCCCCCAGAGGTTCCCTGGGATACTGCGTGGTCCACAGGCGAGCGGAACCCTGAGTCTCCAGATGCGCTCGCGAGGGGCCCCGTCGTTTTGTCGCCCCCTCATCTCGATAGGGGGGTCGAATCCACTTCCTGAATGCCATTTGCAATCCTACATTCCTCGCACCCTCCAGAGCGGGACTTCTCGCCTCTCCTGAGGTTCGAGAAGAGGCCCAAGGGGCCAGTTCCGGCCGCAAGGCCAAAGGTCCCCGAGGAAACCCCATCGGCAAGCGATGTCCAGTTCCTCTGGACGTGAGGCGAGGGGGGAAGCCCAGCAGCCCTGGCGATGTCAAAGGAGGCCTGGACTTACTCAGAGGCCAACAAGAGAGGCTCCCCGAGGGCCACGCCCCCGATTCAGAGAGGCCACCCCCGCTTCAGCGCCTGCATCTGCGCGGGAAGGAGCACGACCTTCGCCCTGCATTCGAGGGGAAGCCGGATTACCTTGGCTGTGACCGGTGAGAAAGGGGCTGAGTCCCCTCGATTGGAGGCCCACCCCACAGGTGGCCAGTTATACCTGTCTCCCCCCCTCCGGGGTCCAGCCTGGTCTTAGCATCCATGCCTGACGCGGACCCAGGGAATTGCAGCGCTCTTGGCGAATCCGAGGGACTGCACCGGGCCTCTGTTCGCTCGAAAGGAGGAATGGCGACCAGGCTGGGCTAACGGGGGAGACGGGCCGGCGGTACCCGCCGGCACTCGAGAATGCACCGCCGCAAGTCGAGAGAACACCGCTAGTGAGGCCACGCCATAGAGGGAGGAGGCGGCCGCCATTTCCCTTGCAGGGCATTGGAGGAGCATGCCCCGGCACCTGTTCCGGCTACGAGAACGGGGCTTGACTCCTTGCGGGCGACTCCAGGTGTCCCCGAGAATCCCCGGGCAAACCTGCCAAGAAAGCGGGGCTTCCCGCCACCCGCGTGAGGGCGTCCCGGGGCCCCCTCCTTGCGAGACGGGGGCCCTTGGGGATCTGCAGGCGACAGGGAGAGCCGTCCTGCCTTCTCTTGGCGCTGCAACGGAGGCTGGACTCCTCTAGGCGCACCAGAGGTTACCTGCGAGAAAACAGTGTCCACAGGCGAGAGCGGAAACCTGAGTCTCCAGAGGCCGCTCGCGAGGGGCCCCCGTCGCCGTCGTCGGCCCCTCCTCTCGAAAGGGGGGGTCCAATCCCCTTCCTGAATGCCATCGCAATCCCTACATTCCCTCGCACCTCCAGAGCGGGACTTCGCCTCTCCTGAGGTTCGAGAAGAGGCCCCAAGGGGCCAGTTCCGGCCGCAAGACCAAAGGTCCCGAGGAACCCCCATCGGCAAGCGAGTCAGTTCCTGGACCGCGAGGCGGTAGGGGAAGCCCAGCAGCCCCTGGCGATGTTGTAAGGAGTGGCCTGGACTTCTCAGAGGGCAAAACCAAGAGAGGCTCCCCGAGGCGCCACGCCCCGATTCAGAGAGGCCACCCCCGCTTCCCCCTGCGACGCGCGGGAAAGCACGACCTTCGCCCCTGCATTGAGGGGATGCCCGATTGCCCTTGGCTGTGGAACCGGAGGAGAAAGGCTGAGTCCCCTCGACTCCCTGGAGGCCACCCCACAGGTGCCAGTTATACCTGTCCCTCCCCCCCCTCGGGGACCCCGGAGGGTCCTAGCTCCATGCCTGACGCGGACCCCAGGGCGCTGCAGCGCCTCCTGGCGAATCCCGAGGCTGCTCGGGCCCCTGTCCGCTCGAAAGGAGGCATGGCGACCCCGTGGGCTAACGGGGGAGACGGGCCGGGGTACCCGCCGCAACTCGAGAATGCCACCGCCGCAAGTCGAGAACACCCCCGTGAGGCCACGCCCATAGAGGGAGAGGAGGCGCTTTTCCCTTGCAGGGCATGGAGAGCATGCCCCGGCACCTGTTCCGGCTCCGAACGGGGCTTGACTCCTTGCGGGCGACTCCAGGTGTGTCCCGAGATCCCCGGGCCAACCTGCCAAGAAAGCGGGGCTTCCCGCCACACCGCGAGGGCGTCCCCCGGGCCCCCCCTCCTTGCGAGACGGGGCCCTTGGGATCTGCAGCGACTCGAGAGCCGTCCTGCTTCTCTCTGGCGCTGCAACGGAGGCTGGACTCCCTCTAGGCGCCCCCAGAGGTTCCCTGGGATACCCGTGTCCACAGGCGAGCGGAACCCTGAGTCTCCAGAGGCCGCTCGCGAGGGGCCCCCCGTCGCCGTCGGCCCCTCCTCTCGAAAGGGGGGTCCAATCCCCTTCCTGAATGCCATCGCAATCCCTACATTCCCTCGCACCTCCAGAGCGGGACTCTCGCCTCTCCTGAGGTTCGAGAAGAGGCCCCAAGGGGCCAGTTCGGCCGCAAGACCCAAAGGTCCCCGAGGAACCCCCATCGGCAAGCGAGTCCAGTTCCCTGGACGTGAGGCGAGGGGAAGCCCAGCAGCCCTGGCGATGTCAAAGGAGGCCTGGACTTCTCAGAGGCAACAAGAGAGAGGCTCCCCGAGGCGCCACGCCCCCGATTCAGAGAGGCCACCCCCGCTTCCCCCTGCGCCGCGCGGAAAAAAAGCACGACCTTCGCCCCTGCATTCGAGGGGAAGCCGATTGCCCTTGGCTGTGACCGGAGAGAAAGGCTGAGTCCCCTCGACTCCCTGGAGGCCACCCCACAGGTGCCAGTTATACCTGTCCCCTCCCCCCCTCCGGGGACCCCCGAGGGTCCTAGCTCCATGCCTGACGCGGACCCAGGGCGCTGCAGCGCCTCCTGGCGAATCCCGAGGCTGCTCGGGCCCTGTCGCGCTCGAAAGGAGGCATGGCGACCCCGCTGGGCTAACGGGGGAGACGGGCCGGGGTACCCGCCGCAACTCGAGAAATGCACCGCCGCAAGTCGAGAACACCCCCGTGAGGCCACGCCCATAGAGGGAGGAGGCGCTTTTCCCTTGCAGGGCATGGAGAGCATGCCCCGGCACCTGTTCCGGGTTCTCCGAACGGGGCTTGACTCCTTGCGGGCGACTCCAGGTGTCCCCCGAGATCCCCGGGCCAACCTGCCAAGAAAGCGGGGCTTCCGCCACACCGCGAGGGCGTCCCCCGGGCCCCCCTCCTTGCGAGACGGGGCCCTTGGGATCTGCAGCGACTCGAGAGAGCGTCCTGCCTTCTCTCTGGCGCTGCAACGGAGGCTGGACTCCCTCTAGGCGCCCCCAGAGGTTCCCTGGGATACCCGTGTCCACAGGCGAGCGGAACCCTGAGTCTCCAGAGGCCGCTCGCGAGGGGCCCCCCGTCGCCGTCGGCCCCTCCTCTCGAAAGGGGGGTCCAATCCCCTTCCTGAATGCCATCGCAATCCCTACATTCCCTCGCACCTCCAGAGCGGGACTCTCGCCTCTCCTGAGGTTCGAGAAGAGGCCCAAGGGGCCAGTTCCGGCCGCAAGACCAAAGGTCCCGAGGAACCCCATCGGCAAGCGAGTCCAGTTCCCTGGACGTGAGGCGAGGGGAAGCCCAGCAGCCCCTGGCGATGTCATCGACTCCCTGGAGGCCACCCCAAGGTGCCAGTTATACCTGTCCCCTCCCCCCCTCCGGGGACCCCCGAGGGTCCCTAGCTCCATGCCTGACGCGGACCCAGGGCGCTGCAGCGCCTCCTGGCGAATCCCGAGGCTGCTCGGGCCCCTGTCCGCTCGAAAGGAGGCATGGCGACCCCGCTGGGCTAACGGGGGAGACGGGCCGGGGTACCCGCCGCAACTCGAGAATGCACCGCCGCAAGTCGAGAACACCCCGTGAGGCCACGCCCATAGAGGGAGGAGGCGCTTTTCCCTTGCAGGGCATGGAGAGCATGCCCCGGCACCTGTTCCGGCTCCGAACGGGGCTTGACTCCTTGCGGGCGACTCCAGGTGTCCCCCGAGATCCCCGGGCCAACCTGCCAAGAAAGCGGGGCTTCCCGCCACACCGCGAGGGCGTCCCCCGGGCCCCCCTCCTTGCGAGACGGGGCCCTTGGGATCTGCAGCGACTCGAGAGCCGTCCTGCCTTCTCTCTGGCGCTGCAACGGAGGCTGGACTCCCTCTAGGCGCCCCCAGAGGTTCCCTGGGATACCCGTGTCCACAGGCGAGCGGAACCCTGAGTCTCCAGAGGCCGCTCGCGAGGGGCCCCCCGTCGCCGTCGGCCCCTCCTCTCGAAAGGGGGGTCCAATCCCCTTCCTGAATGCCATCGCAATCCCTACATTCCCTCGCACCTCCAGAGCGGGACTCTCGCCTCTCCTGAGGTTCGAGAAGAGGCCCCAAGGGGCCAGTTCCGGCCGCAAGACCAAAGGTCCCCGAGGAACCCCCCGTCGGCAAGCGAGTCCAGTTCCCTGGACGCGAGGCGAGGGGAAGCCCAGCAGCCCCTGGCGATGTCAAAGGAGGCCTGGACTTCCCAGAGGCAACAAGAGAGGCTCCCCGAGGCGCCACGCCCCCGATTCAGAGAGGCCACCCCCCGCTTCCCGCTGCGCCGCGCGGGAAAAGCACGACCTTCGCCCCTGCATTCGAGGGGAAGCCCGATTGCCCCTGGCTGTGACCCGAGAGAAAGGCTGAGTCCCCTCGACTCCCTGGAGGCCACCCCACAGGTGCCAGTTATACCTGTCCCCTCCCCCCCCCCGGGGACCCCGAGGGTCCTAGCTCCATGCCTGACGCGGACCCAGGGCGCTGCAGCGCCTCCTGGCGAATCCCGAGGCTGCTCCCGCCCCTCTCCGCTCGAAGGAGGCATGGCGACCCCGCTGGGCTAACGGGGGAGACGGGCCGGGGTACCCGCCGCAACTCGAGAATGCACCGCCGCAAGTCGAGAACACCCCCGTGAGGCCACGCCCATTGAGGGAGGAGGCGCTTTTCCCTTGCAGGGCATGGAGAGCATGCCCCGGCACCTGTCCCGGCTCCGAACGGGGCTTGACTCCTTGCGGGCGACTCCAGGTGTCCCCCGAGATCCCCGGGCCAACCTGCCAAGAAGGCGGGGCTTCCCGCCACACCGCGAGGGCGTCCCCCGGGCCCCCCTCCTTGCGAGACGGGGCCCTTGGGATCTGCAGCGACTCGAGAGCCGTCCTGCCTTCTCTCTGGCGCTGCAACGGAGGCTGGACTCCCTCTAGGCGCCCCCAGAGGTTCCCTGAGATACCCGTGTCCCCAGGCGAGCGGAACCCTGAGTCTCCAGACGCAGCTCGCGAGGGGCCCCCCGTCGCCGTCGCCCCCTCCTCTCGAAAAGGGGGTCGAATCCCCTTCCTGAATGCCACCGCAATCCCTACATTCCCTCGCACCTCCAGAGCGGGACTGTCGCCTCTCCTGAGGTTCGAGAAGAGGCCCCAAGGGGCCAGTTCCGGCCGCAAGACCAAAGGTCCCCGAGGAACCCCCCGTCGGCAAGCGAGTCCAATTCCCTGGACGCGAGGCGAGGGGAAGCCCAGCAGCCCCTGGCGATGTCAAAGGAGGCCTGGACTTCCCAGAGGCAACAAGAGAGGCTCCCCGAGGCGCCACGCCCCCGATTCAGAGAGGCCACCCCCGCTTCCCCGCTGCGCCGCGCGGAAAAGCACGACCTTCGCCCCTGCATTCGAGGGGAAGCCCGATTGCCCCTGGCTGTGACCCGAGAGAAAGGCTGAGTCCCCTCGACTCCCTGGAGGCCACCCCACAGGTGCCAGTTATACCTGTCCCCTCCCCCCCGCGGGGACCCCCGAGGGTCCTAGCTCCATGCCTGACGCGGACCCAGGGCGCTGCAGCGCCTCCTGGCGAATCCCGAGGCTGCTCCCGCCCCTCTCCGCTCGAAAGGAGGCATGGCGACCCCCGCTGGGCTAACGGGGGAGACGGGCCGGGGTACCCGCCGCAACTCGAGAATGCACCGCCGCAAGTCGAGAACACCCCCGTGAGGCCACGCCCATTGAGGGAGGAGGCTTTTTTCCCTTGCAGGGCATGGAGAGCATGCCCCGGCACCTGTCCCGGCTCCGAACGGGGCTTGACTCCTTGCGGGCGACTCCAGGTGTCCCCCGAGATCCCCGGGCCAACCTGCCAAGAAGGCGGGGCTTCCCGCCACACCGCGAGGGCGTCCCCCGGGCCCCCCTCCTTGCGAGACGGGGCCCTTGGGATCTGCAGCGACTCGAGAGCCGTCCTGCCTTCTCTCTGGCGCTGCAACGGAGGCTGGACTCCCTCTAGGCGCCCCCAGAGGTTCCCTGAGATACCCGTGTCCCCAGGCGAGCGGAACCCTGAGTCTCCAGACGCAGCTCGCGAGGGGCCCCCCGTCGCCGTCGCCCCCTCCTCTCGAAAGGGGGGTCGAATCCCCTTCCTGAATGCCACCGCAATCCCTACATTCCCTCGCACCTCCAGAGCGGGACTGTCGCCTCTCCTGAGGTTCGAGAAGAGGCCCCAAGGGGCCAGTTCCGGCCGCAAGACCAAAGGTCCCCGAGGAACCCCCGTCGGCAAGCGAGTCCAGTTCCCTGGACGCGAGGCGAGGGGAAGCCCAGCAGCCCCTGGCGATGTCAAAGGAGGCCTGGACTTCCCAGAGGCAACAAGAGAGGCTCCCCGAGGCGCCACGCCCCCGATTCAGAGAGGCCACCCCCGCTTCCCGCTGCGCCGCGCGGAAAAGCACGACCTTCGCCCCTGCATTCGAGGGGAAGCCCGATTGCCCCTGGCTGTGACCCGAGAGAAAGGCTGAGTCCCCTCGACTCCCTGGAGGCCACCCCACAGGTGCCAGTTATACCTGTCCCCTCCCCGCCGCGGGCCCCCCGAGGGTCCTAGCTCCATGCCTGACGCGGACCCAGGGCGCTGCAGCGCCTCCTGGCGAATCCCGAGGCTGCTCCCGCCCCTCTCCGCTCGAAAGGAGGCATGGCGACCCCGCTGGGCTAACGGGGGAGACGGGCCGGGGTACCCGCCGCAACTCGAGAATGCACCGCCGCAAGTCGAGAACACCCCCGTGAGGCCACGCCCATTGAGGGAGGAGGCGCTTTTTCCCTTGCAGGGCATGGAGAGCATGCCCCGGCACCTGTCCCGGCTCCGAACGGGGCTTGACTCCTTGCGGGCGACTCCAGGTGTCCCCCGAGATCCCCGGGCCAACCTGCCAAGAAGGCGGGGCTTCCCGCCACACCGCGAGGGCGTCCCCCGGGGCCCCCCTCCTTGCGAGACGGGGCCCTTGGGATCTGCAGCGACTCGAGAGCCGTCCTGCCTTCTCTCTGGCGCTGCAACGGAGGCTGGACTCCCTCTAGGCGCCCCCAGAGGTTCCCTGAGAATACCCGTGTCCCCAGGCGAGCGGAACCCTGAGTCTCCAGACGCAGCTCGCGAGGGGCCCCCCCGTCGCCGTCGCCCCCTCCTCTCGAAAGGGGGGTCGAATCCCCTTCCTGAATGCCACCGCAATCCCTACATTCCCTCGCACCTCCAGAGCGGGACTGTCGCCTCTCCTGAGGTTCGAGAAGAGGCCCCAAGGGGCCAGTTCCGGCCGCAAGACCAAAGGTCCCCGAGGAACCCCCGTCGGCAAGCGAGTCCAGTTCCCTGGACGCGAGGCGAGGGGAAGCCCAGCAGCCCCTGGCGATGTCAAAGGAGGCCTGGACTTCCCAGAGGCAACAAGAGAGGCTCCCCGAGGCGCCACGCCCCCGATTCAGAGAGGCCCACCCCCGCTTCCCGCTGCGCCGCGCGGAAAAGCACGACCTTCGCCCCTGCATTCGAGGGGAAGCCCGATTGCCCCTGGCTGTGACCCGAGAG
Source organism: Okapia johnstoni (assembly GCA_024291935.2). NCBI lineage: Eukaryota > Metazoa > Chordata > Mammalia > Artiodactyla > Giraffidae > Okapia > Okapia johnstoni. The sequence goes on along the minus strand of JAGTYA010000444.1, from coordinate 14,612 downwards.
AAAGGCTGAGTCCCCTCGACTCCCTGGAGGCCACCCCACAGGTGCCAGTTATACCTGTCCCCTCCCCCCCCGCGGGGACCCCCGAGGGTCCTAGCTCCATGCCTGACGCGGACCCAGGGCGCTGCAGCGCCTCCTGGCGAATCCCGAGGCTGCTCCCGCCCCTCTCCGCTCGAAAGGAGGCATGGCGACCCCGCTGGGCTAACGGGGGAGACGGGCCGGGGTACCCGCCGCAACTCGAGAATGCACCGCCGCAAGTCGAGAACACCCCCGTGAGGCCACGCCCATTGAGGGAGGAGGCGCTTTTCCCTTGCAGGGCATGGAGAGCATGCCCCGGCACCTGTCCCGGCTCCGAACGGGGCTTGACTCCTTGCGGGCGACTCCAGGTGTCCCCCGAGATCCCCGGGCCAACCTGCCAAGAAGGCGGGGCTTCCCGCCACCCGCGAGGGCGTCCCCCGGGCCCCCCTCCTTGCGAGACGGGGCCCTTGGGATCTGCAGCGACTCGAGAGCCGTCCTGCCTTCTCTCTGGCGCTGCAACGGAGGCTGGACTCCCTCTAGGCGCCCCCAGAGGTTCCCTGAGATACCCGTGTCCCCAGGCGAGCGGAACCCTGAGTCTCCAGAGGCAGCTCGCGAGGGGCCCCCCGTCGCCGTCGCCCCCTCCTCTCGAAAGGGGGGTCGAATCCCCTTCCTGAATGCCACCGCAATCCCTACATTCCCTCGCACCTCCAGAGCGGGACTGTCGCCTCTCCTGAGGTTCGAGAAGAGGCCCCAAGGGGCCAGTTCCGGCCGCAAGACCAAAGGTCCCCGAGGAACCCCCGTCGGCAAGCGAGTCCAGTTCCCTGGACGCGCCGATTCAGAGAGGCCACCCCCGCTTCCCCCTGCGCCGCGCGGAAAAAGCACGACCTTCGCCCCTGCATTCGAGGGGAAGCCCGATTGCCCCTTGGCTGTGACCGGAGAGAAAGGCTGAGTCCCCTCGACTCCCTGGAGGCCACCCCACAGGTGCCAGTTATACCTGTCCCCTCCCCCCCTCCGGGGACCCCCGAGTGTCCTAGCTCCATGCCTGACGCGGACCCAGGGCGCTGCAGCGCCTCCTGGCGAATCCCGAGGCTGCTCGGGCCCCTGTCCGCTCGAAAGGAGGCATGGCGACCCCGCTGGGCTAACGGGGGAGACGGGCCGGGGTACCCGCCGCAACTCGAGAATGCACCGCCGCAAGTCGAGAACACCCCCGTGAGGCCACGCCCATAGAGGGAGGAGGCGCTTTTCCCTTGCAGGGCATGGAGAGCATGCCCCGGCACCTGTTCCGGCTCCGAACGGGGCTTGACTCCTTGCGGGCGACTCCAGGTGTCCCCCGAGATCCCCGGGCCAACCTGCCAAGAAAGCGGGGCTTCCCGCCACACCGCGAGGGCGTCCCCCGGGCCCCCCTCCTTGCGAGACGGGGCCCTTGGGATCTGCAGCGACTCGAGAGCCGTCCTGCCTTCTCTCTGGCGCTGCAACGGAGGCTGGACTCCCTCTAGGCGCCCCCAGAGGTTCCCTGGGATACCCGTGTCCACAGGCGAGCGGAACCCTGAGTCTCCAGAGGCCGCTCCGAGGGGCCCCCCGTCGCCGTCGGCCCCTCCTCTCGAAAGGGGGGTCCAATCCCCTTCCTGAATGCCATCGCAATCCCTACATTCCCTCGCACCTCCAGAGCGGGACTCTCGCCTCTCCTGAGGTTCGAGAAGAGGCCCCAAGGGGCCAGTTCCGGCCGCAAGACCAAAGGTCCCCGAGGAACCCCCATCGGCAAGCGAGTCCAGTTCCCTGGACGTGAGGCGAGGGGAAGCCCAGCAGCCCCTGGCGATGTCAAAGGAGGCCTGGACTTCTCAGAGGCAACAAGAGAGGCTCCCCGAGGCGCCACGCCCCCGATTCAGAGAGGCCACCCCCGCTTCCCCCTGCGCCGCGCGGAAAAGCACGACCTTCGCCCCTGCATTCGAGGGGAAGCCCGATTGCCCTGGCTGTGACCGGAGAGAAAGGCTGAGTCCCCTCGACTCCCTGGAGGCCACCCCACAGGTGCCAGTTATACCTGTCCCCTCCCCCCCTCCGGGGACCCCCGAGTGTCCTAGCTCCATGCCTGACGCGGACCCAGGGCGCTGCAGCGCCTCCTGGCGAATCCCGAGGCTGCTCGGGCCCCTGTCCGCTCGAAAGGAGGCATGGCGACCCCGCCGCTGGGCTAACGGGGGAGACGGGCCGGGGTACCCGCCGCAACTCGAGAATGCACCGCCGCAAGTCGAGAACACCCCCGTGAGGCCACGCCCATAGAGGGAGGAGGCGCTTTTCCCTTGCAGGGCATGGAGAGCATGCCCCGGCACCTGTTCCGGCTCCGAACGGGGCTTGACTCCTTGCGGGCGACTCCAGGTGTCCCCCGAGATCCCCGGGCCAACCTGCCAAGAAAGCGGGGCTTCCCGCCACACCGCGAGGGCGTCCCCCGGGCCCCCCTCCTTGCGAGACGGGGCCCTTGGGATCTGCAGCGACGCGAGAGCCGTCCTGCCTTCTCTCTGGCGCTGCAACGGAGGCTGGACTCCCTCTAGGCGCCCCCAGAGGTTCCCTGGGATACCCGTGTCCCCAGGCGAGCGGAACCCTGAGTCTCCAGAGGCCGCTCGCGAGGGGCCCCCCGTCGCCGTCGGCCCCCCCTCCTCTCGAAAGGGGGGTCCAATCCCCTTCCTGAATGCCATCGCAATCCCTACATTCCCTCGCACCTCCAGAGCGGGACTCTCGCCTCTCCTGAGGTTCGAGAAGAGGCCCCAAGGGGCCAGTTCCGGCCGCAAGACCAAAGGTCCCCGAGGAACCCCCATCGGCAAGCGAGTCCAGTTCCCTGGACGTGAGGCGAGGGGAAGCCCAGCAGCCCCTGGCGATGTCAAAGGAGGCCTGGACTTCTCAGAGGCAACAAGAGAGGCTCCCCGAGGCGCCACGCCCCCGATTCAGAGAGGCCACCCCCGCTTCCCCCTGCGCCGCGCGGAAAAGCACGACCTTCGCCCCTGCATTCGAGGGGAAGCCCGATTGCCCTTGGCTGTGACCGGAGAGAAAGGCTGAGTCCCCTCGACTCCCTGGAGGCCACCCCCACAGGTGCCAGTTATACCTGTCCCCTCCCCCCCTCCGGGGACCCCCGAGGGTCCTAGCTCCATGCCTGACGCGGACCCAGGGCGCTGCAGCGCCTCCTGGCGAATCCCGAGGCTGCTCGGGCCCCTGTCCGCTCGAAAGGAGGCATGGCGACCCCGCTGGGCTAACGGGGGAGACGGGCCGGGGTACCCGCCGCAACTCGAGAATGCACCGCCGCAAGTCGAGAACACCCCCGTGAGGCCACGCCCATAGAGGGAGGAGGCGCTTTTCCCTTGCAGGGCATGGAGAGCATGCCCCGGCACCTGTTCCGGCTCCGAACGGGGCTTGACTCCTTGCGGGCGACTCCAGGTGTCCCCCGAGATCCCCGGGCCAACCTGCCAAGAAAGCGGGGCTTCCCGCCACACCGCGAGGGCGTCCCCCGGGCCCCCCTCCTTGCGAGACGGGGCCCTTGGGATCTGCAGCGACTCGAGAGCCGTCCTGCCTTCTCTCTGGCGCTGCAACGGAGGCTGGACTCCCTCTAGGCGCCCCCAGAGGTTCCCTGGGATACCCGTGTCCACAGGCGAGCGGAACCCTGAGTCTCCAGAGGCCGCTCGCGAGGGGCCCCCCGTCGCCGTCGGCCCCTCCTCTCGAAAGGGGGGTCCAATCCCCTTCCTGAATGCCATCGCAATCCCTACATTCCCTCGCACCTCCAGAGCGGGACTCTCGCCTCTCCTGAGGTTCGAGAAGAGGCCCCAAGGGGCCAGTTCCGGCCGCAAGACCAAAGGTCCCCGAGGAACCCCCATCGGCAAGCGAGTCCAGTTCCCTGGACGTGAGGCGAGGGGAAGCCCAGCAGCCCCTGGCGATGTCAAAGGAGGCCTGGACTTCTCAGAGGCAACAAGAGAGGCTCCCCGAGGCGCCACGCCCCCGATTCAGAGAGGCCACCCCCGCTTCCCCCTGCGCCGCGCGGAAAAGCACGACCTTCGCCCCTGCATTCGAGGGGAAGCCCGATTGCCCTTGGCTGTGACCGGAGAGAAAGGCTGAGTCCCCTCGACTCCCTGGAGGCCACCCCACAGGTGCCAGTTATACCTGTCCCCTCCCCCCCTCCGGGGACCCCCGAGGGTCCTAGCTCCATGCCTGACGCGGACCCAGGGCGCTGCAGCGCCTCCTGGCGAATCCCGAGGCTGCTCGGGCCCCTGTCCGCTCGAAAGGAGGCATGGCGACCCCGCTGGGCTAACGGGGGAGACGGGCCGGGGTACCCGCCGCAACTCGAGAATGCACCGCCGCAAGTCGAGAACACCCCCGTGAGGCCACGCCCATAGAGGGAGGAGGCGCTTTTCCCTTGCAGGGCATGGAGAGCATGCCCCGGCACCTGTTCCGGCTCCGAACGGGGCTTGACTCCTTGCGGGCGACTCCAGGTGTCCCCCGAGATCCCCGGGCCAACCTGCCAAGAAAGCGGGGCTTCCCGCCACACCGCGAGGGCGTCCCCCGGGCCCCCCTTCCTTGCGAGACGGGGCCCTTGGGATCTGCAGCGACGCGAGAGCCGTCCTGCCTTCTCTCTGGCGCTGCAACGGAGGCTGGACTCCCTCTAGGCGCCCCCCCAGAGGTTCCCTGGGATACCCGTGTCCACAGGCGAGCGGAACCCTGAGTCTCCAGAGGCCGCTCGCGAGGGGCCCCCCCGTCGCCGTCGGCCCCCTCCTCTCGAAAGGGGGGTCCAATCCCCTTCCTGAATGCCATCGCAATCCCTACATTCCCTCGCACCTCCAGAGCGGGACTCTCGCCTCTCCTGAGGTTCGAGAAGAGGCCCCAAGGGGCCAGTTCCGGCCGCAAGACCAAAGGTCCCCGAGGAACCCCCATCGGCAAGCGAGTCCAGTTTCCTGGACGTGAGGCGAGGGGAAGCCCAGCAGCCCCTGGCGATGTCAAAGGAGGCCTGGACTTCTCAGAGGCAACAAGAGAGGCTCCCCGAGGCGCCACGCCCCCGATTCAGAGAGGCCACCCCCGCTTCCCCCTGCGCCGCGCGGAAAGGCACGACCTTCGCCCCTGCATTCGAGGGGAAGCCCGATTGCCCTTGGCTGTGACCGGAGAGAAAGGCTGAGTCCCCTCGACTCCCTGGAGGCCACCCCACAGGTGCCAGTTATACCTGTCCCCTCCCCCCCTCCGGGGACCCCCGAGGGTCCTAGCTCCATGCCTGACGCGGACCCAGGGCGCTGCAGCGCCTCCTGGCGAATCCCGAGGCTGCTCGGGCCCCTGTCCGCTCGAAAGGAGGCATGGCGACCCCGCTGGGCTAACGGGGGAGACGGGCCGGGGTACCCGCCGCAACTCGAGAATGCACCGCCGCAAGTCGAGAACACCCCCGTGAGGCCACGCCCATAGAGGGAGGAGGCGCTTTTCCCTTGCAGGGCATGGAGATCATGCCCCGGCACCTGTTCCGGCTCCGAACGGGGCTTGACTCCTTGCGGGCGACTCCAGGTGTCCCCCGAGATCCCCGGGCCAACCTGCCAAGAAAGCGGGGCTTCCCGCCACACCGCGAGGGCGTCCCCCGGGCCCCCCTCCTTGCGAGACGGGGCCCTTGGGATCTGCAGCGACTCGAGAGCCGTCCTGCCTTCTCTCTGGCGCTGCAACGGAGGCTGGACTCCCTCTAGGCGCCCCCAGAGGTTCCCTGGGATACCCGTGTCCACAGGCGAGCGGAACCCTGAGTCTCCAGAGGCCGCTCGCGAGGGGCCCCCCGTCGCCGTCGGCCCCTCCTCTCGAAAGGGGGGTCCAATCCCCTTCCTGAATGCCATCGCAATCCCTACATTCCCTCGCACCTCCAGAGCGGGACTCTCGCCTCTCCTGAGGTTCGAGAAGAGGCCCCAAGGGGCCAGTTCCGGCCGCAAGACCAAAGGTCCCCGAGGAACCCCCATCGGCAAGCGAGTCCAGTTCCCTGGACGTGAGGCGAGGGGAAGCCCAGCAGCCCCTGGCGATGTCAAAGGAGGCCTGGACTTCTCAGAGGCAACAAGAGAGGCTCCCCGAGGCGCCACGCCCCCGATTCAGAGAGGCCACCCCCGCTTCCCCCTGCGCCGCGCGGAAAAGCACGACCTTCGCCCCTGCATTCGAGGGGAAGCCCGATTGCCCTTGGCTGTGACCGGAGAGAAAGGCTGAGTCCCCTCGACTCCCTGGAGGCCACCCCACAGGTGCCAGTTATACCTGTCCCCTCCCCCCCTCCGGGGACCCCCGAGGGTCCTAGCTCCATGCCTGACGCGGACCCAGGGCGCTGCAGCGCCTCCTGGCGAATCCCGAGGCTGCTCGGGCCCCTGTCCGCTCGAAAGGAGGCATGGCGACCCCGCTGGGCTAACGGGGGAGACGGGCCGGGGTACCCGCCGCAACTCGAGAATGCACCGCCGCAAGTCGAGAACACCCCCGTGAGGCCACGCCCATAGAGGGAGGAGGCGCTTTTCCCTTGCAGGGCATGGAGAGCATGCCCCGGCACCTGTTCCGGCTCCGAACGGGGCTTGACTCCTTGCGGGCGACTCCAGGTGTCCCCCGAGATCCCCGGGCCAACCTGCCAAGAAAGCGGGGCTTCCCGCCACACCGCGAGGGCGTCCCCCGGGCCCCCCTCCTTGCGAGACGGGGCCCTTGGGATCTGCAGCGACGCGAGAGCCGTCCTGCCTTCTCTCTGGCGCTGCAACGGAGGCTGGACTCCCTCTAGGCGCCCCCAGAGGTTCCCTGGGATACCCGTGTCCACAGGCGAGCGGAACCCTGAGTCTCCAGAGGCCGCTCGCGAGGGGCCCCCCGTCGCCGTCGGCCCCTCCTCTCGAAAGGGGGGTCCAATCCCCTTCCTGAATGCCATCGCAATCCCTACATTCCCTCGCACCTCCAGAGCGGGACTCTCGCCTCTCCTGAGGTTCGAGAAGAGGCCCCAAGGGGCCAGTTCCGGCCGCAAGACCAAAGGTCCCCGAGGAACCCCCATCGGCAAGCGAGTCCAGTTTCCTGGACGTGAGGCGAGGGGAAGCCCAGCAGCCCCTGGCGATGTCAAAGGAGGCCTGGACTTCTCAGAGGCAACAAGAGAGGCTCCCCGAGGCGCCACGCCCCCGATTCAGAGAGGCCACCCCCGCTTCCCCCTGCGCCGCGCGGAAAAAAGCACGACCTTCGCCCCTGCATTCGAGGGGAAGCCCGATTGCCCTTGGCTGTGACCGGAGAGAAAGGCTGAGTCCCCTCGACTCCCTGGAGGCCACCCCACAGGTGCCAGTTATATACCTGTCCCCTCCCCCCCCTCCGGGGACCCCCGAGGGTCCTAGCTCCATGCCTGACGCGGACCCAGGGCGCTGCAGCGCCTCCTGGCGAATCCCGAGGCTGCTCGGGCCCCTGTCCGCTCGAAAGGAGGCATGGCGACCCCGCTGGGCTAACGGGGGAGACGGGCCGGGGTACCCGCCGCAACTCGAGAATGCACCGCCGCAAGTCGAGAACACCCCCGTGAGGCCACGCCCATAGAGGGAGGAGGCGCTTTTCCCTTGCAGGGCATGGAGAGCATGCCCCGGCACCTGTTCCGGGCTCCGAACGGGGCTTGACTCCTTGCGGGCGACTCCAGGTGTCCCCCGAGATCCCCGGGCCAACCTGCCAAGAAAGCGGGGCTTCCCGCCACACCGCGAGGGCGTCCCCCCCGGCCCCCCTCCTTGCGAGACGGGGCCCTTGGGATCTGCAGCGACGCGAGAGCCGTCCTGCCTTCTCTCTGGCGCTGCAACGGAGGCTGGACTCCCTCTAGGGCGCCCCCAGAGGTTCCCTGGGATACCCGTGTCCACAGGCGAGCGGAACCCTGAGTCTCCAGAGGCCGCTCGCGAGGGGCCCCCCGTCGCCGTCGGCCCCTCCTCTCGAAAGGGGGGTCCAATCCCCTTCCTGAATGCCATCGCAATCCCTACATTCCCTCGCACCTCCAGAGCGGGACTCTCGCCTCTCCTGAGGTTCGAGAAGAGGCCCCAAGGGGCCAGTTCCGGCCGCAAGACCAAAGGTCCCCGAGGAACCCCCATCGGCAAGCGAGTCCAGTTCCCTGGACGTGAGGCGAGGGGAAGCCCAGCAGCCCCTGGCGATGTCAAAGGAGGCCTGGACTTCTCAGAGGCAACAAGAGAGGCTCCCCGAGGCGCCACGCCCCCGATTCAGAGAGGCCACCCCCGCTTCCCCCTGCGCCGCGCGGAAAAGCACGACCTTCGCCCCTGCATTCGAGGGGAAGCCCGATTGCCCTTGGCTGTGACCGGAGAGAAAGCTGAGTCCCCTCGACTCCCTGGAGGCCACCCCACAGGTGCCAGTTATACCTGTCCCCTCCCCCCCTCCGGGGACCCCCCGAGGGTCCTAGCTCCATGCCTGACGCGGACCCAGGGCGCTGCAGCGCCTCCTGGCGAATCCCGAGGCTGCTCGGGCCCCTGTCCGCTCGAAAGGAGGCATGGCGACCCCGCTGGGCTAACGGGGGAGACGGGCCGGGGTACCCGCCGCAACTCGAGAATGCACCGCCGCAAGTCGAGAACACCCCCGTGAGGCCACGCCCATAGAGGGAGGAGGCGCTTTTCCCTTGCAGGGCATGGAGAGCATGCCCCGGCACCTGTTCCCCGGCTCCGAACGGGGCTTGACTCCTTGCGGGCGACTCCAGGTGTCCCCCGAGATCCCCGGGCCAACCTGCCAAGAAAGCGGGGCTTCCCGCCACACCGCGAGGGCGTCCCCCGGGGCCCCCCTCCTTGCGAGACGGGGCCCTTGGGATCTGCAGCGACGCGAGAGCCGTCCTGCCTTCTCTCTGGCGCTGCAACGGAGGCTGGACTCCCTCTAGGCGCCCCCAGAGGTTCCCTGGGATACCCGTGTCCACAGGCGAGCGGAACCCTGAGTCTCCAGAGGCCGCTCGCGAGGGGCCCCCCGTCGCCGTCGGCCCCTCCTCTCGAAAGGGGGGTCCAATCCCCTTCCTGAATGCCATCGCAATCCCTACATTCCCTCGCACCTCCAGAGCGGGACTCTCGCCTCTCCTGAGGTTCGAGAAGAGGCCCCAAGGGGCCAGTTCCGGCCGCAAGACCAAAGGTCCCCGAGGAACCCCCATCGGCAAGCGAGTCCAGTTCCCTGGACGTGAGGCGAGGGGAAGCCCAGCAGCCCCTGGCGATGTCAAAGGAGGCCTGGACTTCTCAGAGGCAACAAGAGAGGCTCCCCGAGGCGCCACGCCCCCGATTCAGAGAGGCCACCCCCCGCTTCCCCCTGCGCCGCGCGGAAAAAAGCACGACCTTCGCCCCTGCATTCGAGGGGAAGCCCGATTGCCCTTGGCTGTGACCGGAGAGAAAGGCTGAGTCCCCTCGACTCCCTGGAGGCCACCCCACAGGTGCCAGTTATACCTGTCCCCTCCCCCCCTCCGGGGACCCCCGAGGGTCCTAGCTCCATGCCTGACGCGGACCCAGGGCGCTGCAGCGCCTCCTGGCGAATCCCGAGGCTGCTCGGGCCCCTGTCCGCTCGAAAGGAGGCATGGCGACCCCGCTGGGCTAACGGGGGAGACGGGCCGGGGTACCCGCCGCAACTCGAGAATGCACCGCCGCAAGTCGAGAACACCCCCGTGAGGCCACGCCCCCATAGAGGGAGGAGGCGCTTTTCCCTTGCAGGGCATGGAGAGCATGCCCCGGCACCTGTTCCGGCTCCGAACGGGGCTTGACTCCTTGCGGGCGACTCCAGGTGTCCCCCGAAAAGATCCCCGGGCCACCAACCTGCCAAGGAAAGCGGGGCTTCCCGCCAAACCGCCCACCGCATTGAGGGCGTTCCCCGGGCCCCCCTTACCTTGCGAGACGGGGGCCCATTGGGATCTGCAGCGACTATTCGGAGAGCCGTCCTGCCTTCTCTCTGGCGCTGGCAGCTGCCTACGGAGGCCTGGACTCCCTCTAGGCGCCCCCAGAGGTTCCACTTGGGAATACCGCGTGTCCACAAGGCGAGGATGCGCAACCCATGAGTCTCCTGAGGCTCGCTTCCCCCGCTCGCGGGGGCCCCCGTCTCCGTCGGGCCTCCTCTCGAAAAGGGGGGTCTCAATCCCCTTCCTGAATGCCATCGCAATCCCTTAACATTCCCTCGGCACGTCGCAGAGCGGGACTCTCTCGGCCTTGCCTGAGGTTCTCAAGAGGGCCCCAAGAAAGCCAGGCACCCTAGCAAGCCAAGGTTTTTCGGACAGCTAAGGACCAATAGGTCCCGAGGAACCCACATTCGGCTAGCAGAAGTCAGTTCCCTGGACGTGAGGGCGCTAGGGGAAAGCACAGCAGCCAATGGCGAATGTCAAAAGGAGGCTTGGACTTCTCAGAGGCAACACAGAGAGGCTCCCCGAGGCGCCACACCGCCCCCCGATTCAGATGAGGCAACCCCCCGCTTCCCCTGCGCCGCTCACGGATAAAAAAGCTAAGACCCTTCGTCCCCTGGCATTCGTAGGGGAATAGACCACCGATCTGCCCTTGGGCTGTCGGACCGGAGAGATAAAGCACTGTGGTCCCCTAGTACTCCCTTGGAGGCCACCACACAGGAGCCAGTCTATACATGTCACGCCCTCCCCCCCCCGGTGGACTCCGCGATGGTCTTGTTGCTCCATTGCCCTGACACGCGGTACCAGGGCGCTCGCTCGGCCTCTTGGGCGTGAATCCGCAGGACGTTCTGCTCGGGCCCTCTGTGGGTCGGTTCCGCTCGAACGAAGGATGCGTATGGCTGAACCCGGCTGGGCTTAATCTGGGGGAGAGGGGACGGTGGTACCCGCCGCAACTCGATAATGCACCGACGCAAGTCGAGACACCCCCGTGGAGGCCATACGTCCAAGTAGAGGGAGGAGGCCGCTTTTTCCCGTTGCAGGCACGGCGAAGGAGCATGACCCGGCACCTGTTCCGGCTGCCAGCGGGGCTGGAATCCTTGCTGGGGCGAGCCAGGTGTCCCCCGAGATCCCCGGGCCAACCTGCCAAGAAAGCGGGGCTTCCCGCCACACCGCGAGGGGCGTCCCCCGGGCCCCCCTCCTTGCGAGACGGGGCCCTTGGGATCTGCAGCGACGCGAGAGCCGTCCTGCCTTCTCTCTGGCGCTGCAACGGAGGCTGGACTCCCTCTAGGCGCCCCCAGAGGTTCCCTGGGATACCCGTGTCCACAGGCGAGCGGAACCCTGAGTCTCCAGAGGCCGCTCGCGAGGGGCCCCCCGTCGCCGTCGGCCCCTCCTCTCGAAAGGGGGGTCCAATCCCCTTCCTGAATGCCATCGCAATCCCTACATTCCCTCGCACCTCCAGAGCGGGACTCTCGCCTCTCCTGAGGTTCGAGAAGAGGCCCCAAGGGGCCAGTTCCGGCCGCAAGACCAAAGGTCCCCGAGGAACCCCCATCGGCAAGCGAGTCCAGTTCCCTGGACGTGAGGCGAGGGGAAGCCCAGCAGCCCCTGGCGATGTCAAAGGAGGCCTGGACTTCTCAGAGGCAACAAGAGAGGCTCCCCGAGGCGCCACGCCCCCGATTCAGAGAGGCCACCCCGCTTCCCCCTGCGCCGCGCGCGGAGAAAAGCACGACCTTCGCCCCTGCATTCGAGGGGAAGCCCGATTGCCCTTGGCTGTGACCGGAGAGAAAGGCTGAGTCCCCCTCGACTCCCTGGAGGCCACCCCACAGGTGCCAGTTATACCTGTCCCCTCCCCCCCTCCGGGGACCCCCGAGGGTCCTAGCTCCATGCCTGACGCGGACCCAGGGCGCTGCAGCGCCTCCTGGCGAATCCCGAGGCTGCTCGGGCCCCTGTCCGCTCGAAAGGAGGCATGGCGACCCCGCTGGGCTAACGGGGGAGACGGGCCGGGTACCCGCCGCAACTCGAGAATGCACCGCCGCAAGTCGAGAACACCCCCGTGAGGCCACGCCCATAGAGGGAGGAGGCGCTTTTCCCTTGCAGGGCATGGAGAGCATGCCCCGGCACCTGTTCCGGCTCCGAACGGGGCTTGACTCCTTGCGGGCGACTCCAGGTGGTCCCCCCGAGATCCCCGGGCCAACCTGCCAAGAAAGCGGGGCTTCCCGCCACACCGCGAGGGCGTCCCCCGGGCCCCCCTCCTTGCGAGACGGGGCCCTTGGGATCTGCAGCGACTCGAGAGCCGTCCTGCCTTCTCTCTGGCGCTGCAACGGAGGCTGGACTCCCTCTAGGCGCCCCCAGAGGTTCCCTGGGATACCCGTGTCCACAGGCGAGCGGAACCCTGAGTCTCCAGAGGCCCGCTCGCGAGGGGCCCCCCGTCGCCGTCGGCCCCTCCTCTCGAAAGGGGGGTCCAATCCCCTTCCTGAATGCCATCGCAATCCCTACATTCCCTCGCACCTCCAGAGCGGGACTCTCGCCTCTCCTGAGGTTCGAGAAGAGGCCCCAAGGGGCCAGTTCCGGCCGCAAGACCAAAGGTCCCCGAGGAACCCCCATCGGCAAGCGAGTCCAGTTCCCTGGACGTGAGGCGAGGGGAAGCCCAGCAGCCCCTGGCGATGTCAAAGGAGGCCTGGACTTCTCAGAGGCAACAAGAGAGGCTCCCCGAGGCGCCACGCCCCCGATTCAGAGAGGCCACCCCCGCTTCCCCCTGCGCCGCGCGGAAAAGCACGACCTTCGCCCCTGCATTCGAGGGGAAGCCCGATTGCCCTTGGCTGTGACCGGAGAGAAAGGCTGAGTCCCCTCGACTCCCTGGAGGCCACCCCACAGGTGCCAGTTATACCTGTCCCCTCCCCCCCTCCGGGGACCCCCGAGGGTCCTAGCTCCATGCCTGACGCGGACCCAGGGCGCTGCAGCGCCTCCTGGCGAATCCCGAGGCTGCTCGGGCCCCTGTCCGCTCGAAAGGAGGCATGGCGACCCCGCTGGGCTAACGGGGGAGACGGGCCGGGGTACCCGCCGCAACTCGAGAATGCACCGCCGCAAGTCGAGAACACCCCCGTGAGGCCACGCCCATAGAGGGAGGAGGCGCTTTTCCCTTGCAGGGCATGGAGAGCATGCCCCGGCACCTGTTCCGGCTCCGAACGGGGCTTGACTCCTTGCGGGCGACTCCAGGTGTCCCCCGAGATCCCCGGGCCAACCTGCCAAGAAAGCGGGGCTTCCCGCCACACCGCGAGGGCGTCCCCCGGGCCCCCCTCCTTGCGAGACGGGGCCCTTGGGATCTGCAGCGACGCGAGAGCCGTCCTGCCTTCTCTCTGGCGCTGCAACGGAGGCTGGACTCCCTCTAGGCGCCCCCAGAGGTTCCCTGGGATACCCGTGTCCACAGGCGAGCGGAACCCTGAGTCTCCAGAGGCCGCTCGCGAGGGGCCCCCCGTCGCCGTCGGCCCCTCCTCTCGAAAGGGGGGTCCAATCCCCTTCCTGAATGCCATCGCAATCCCTACATTCCCTCGCACCTCCAGAGCGGGACTCTCGCCTCTCCTGAGGTTCGAGAAGAGGCCCCAAGGGGCCAGTTCCGGCCGCAAGACCAAAGGTCCCCGAGGAACCCCCATCGGCAAGCGAGTCCAGTTCCCTGGACGTGAGGCGAGGGGAAGCCCAGCAGCCCCTGGCGATGTCAAAGGAGGCCTGGACTTCTCAGAGGCAACAAGAGAGAGGCTCCCCGAGGCGCCACGCCCCCGATTCAGAGAGGCCACCCCCGCTTCCCCCTGCGCGCCGCGCGGAAAAGCACGACCTTCGCCCCTGCATTCGAGGGGAAGCCCGATTGCCCTTGGCTGTGACCGGAGAGAAAGGCTGAGTCCCCTCGACTCCCTGGAGGCCACCCCACAGGTGCCAGTTATACCTGTCCCCTCCCCCCCTCCGGGGACCCCCGAGGGTCCTAGCTCCATGCCTGACGCGGACCCAGGGCGCTGCAGCGCCTCCTGGCGAATCCCGAGGCTGCTCGGGCCCCTGTCCGCTCGAAAGGAGGCATGGCGACCCCCGCTGGGCTAACGGGGGAGACGGGCCGGGGTACCCCCCGCAACTCGAGAATGCACCGGAGGGAGGAGGCGCTTTTCCCTTGCAGGGCATGGAGAGCATGCCCCGGCACCTGTTCCGGCTCCCGAACGGGGCTTGACTCCTTGCGGGCGACTCCAGGTGTCCCCCGAGATCCCCGGGCCAACCTGCCAAGAAAGCGGGGCTTCCCGCCACACCCCGCGAGGGCGTCCCCCGGGCCCCCCTCCTTGCGAGACGGGGCCCTTGGGATCTGCAGCGACGCGAGAGCCGTCCTGCCTTCTCTCTGGCGCTGCAACGGAGGCTGGACTCCCTCTAGGCGCCCCCAGAGGTTCCCTGGGATACCCGTGTCCACAGGCGAGCGGAACCCTGAGTCTCCAGAGGCCGCTCGCGAGGGGCCCCCCGTCGCCGTCGGCCCCTCCTCTCGAAAGGGGGGTCCAATCCCCTTCCTGAATGCCATCGCAATCCCTACATTCCCTCGCACCTCCAGAGCGGCGACTCTCGCCTCTCTCCTGAGGTTCGAGAAGAGGCCCCAAGGGGCCAGTTCCGGCCGCAAGACCCAAAGGTCCCCGAGGAACCCCCATCGGCAAGCGAGTCCAGTTCCCTGGACGTGAGGCGAGGGGAAGCCCAGCAGCCCCTGGCGATGTCAAAGGAGGCCTGGACTTCTCAGAGAGCAACAAGAGAGGCT
>JAGTYA010000443.1:0-25408 GCA_024291935.2 Okapia johnstoni | reverse complement strand
CGATTGCCCTTGGTGGGGCCCGGGAGAAAAAGGGCGAGCCCCTCGCTCCCTGGAGGCCCCCCCCACAGGGCCAGTTTATACCGTCCCCCCCCCCCCCTCCGGGACCCCCGAGGGCCCTAGCCCTCCCTGAGCGGACCCGGGGCCCTGCAGCGCCTCCTGGCGAATCCCGAGGCTGCTCGGGCCCCTGTCCGCTCGAAAGGAGGCATGGCGACATCGCTGGGCTAATGGGGGAGACGGGCCGGGGTACCCGCCGCAGCTCGAGAATGCACCGCCGCAAGTCGAGAACACCCCCGTGAGGCCACGCCCATAGAGGGAGGAGGCGCTTTTCCCTTGCAGGGCATGGAGAGCATGCCCCGGCACCTGTTCCGGCTCCGAACGGGGCCTGACTCCTTGCGGGCGACTCCAGGTGTCCCCCGAGATCCCCGGGCCAACCTGCCAAGAAAGCGGGGCTTCCCGCCACACCGCGAGGGCGTCCCCGGGCCCCCCTCCTTGCGAGACGGGGCCCTTGGATCTGCAGGCGACGCGAGAGCCGTCCTGGAATGCCATCGCAATCCCTACATTCCCTCGCACCTCCAGAGCGGGACTCTCGCCTCTCCTGAGGTTCGAGAAGAGGCCCCAAGGGGCCAGTTCCGGCCGCAAGACCAAAGGTCCCCGAGGAACCCCCATCGGCAAGCGAGTCCAGTTCCTGGACGTGAGGCGAGGGGAAGCCCAGCAGCCCCTGGCGATGTCAAAGGAGGCCTGGACTTCTCAGAGGCAACAAGAGAGGCTCCCCGAGGCGCCACGCCCCCGATTCAGAGAGGCCACCCCCGCTTCCCCCTGCGCCGCGCGGAAAAGCACGACCTTCGCCCCTGCATTCGAGGGGGAGACCCCGCTGGGCTAACGGGGGAGACGGGCCGGGGTGCCCGCCGCAACTCGAGAATGCACCGCCGCAAGTCGAGAACACCCCCGTGAGGGCCACGCCCATAGAGGGAGGAGGCGCTTTTCCCTTGCAGGGCATGGAGAGCATGCCCCGGCACCTGTTCCGGCTCCGAACGGGGCCTGACTCCTTGCGGGCGACTCCAGGTGTCCCCCGAGATCCCCGGGCCAACCTGCCAAGAAAGCGGGGCTTCCCGCCACACCGCGAGGGCGTCCCCCGGGCCCCCCTCCTTGCGAGACGGGGCCCTTGGGATCTGCAGCGACGCGAGAGCCGTCCTGCCTTCTCTCTGGCGCTGCAACGGAGGCTGGACTCCCTCTAGGCGCCCCCAGAGGTTCCCTGGGATACCCGTGTCCACAGGCGAGCGGAACCCTGAGTCTCCAGAGGCCGCTCGCGAGGGGCCCCCCGTCGCCGTCGGCCCCTCCTCTCGAAAGGGGGGTCCAATCCCCTTCCTGAATGCCATCGCAATCCCTACATTCCCTCGCACCTCCAGAGCGGGACTCTCGCCTCTCCTGAGGTTCGAGAAGAGGCCCCAAGGGGCCAGTTCCGGCCGCAAGACCAAAGGTCCCCGAGGAACCCCCATCGGCAAGCGAGTCCAGTTCCCTGGACGTGAGGCGAGGGGAAGCCCAGCAGCCCCTGGCGATGTCAAAGGAGGCCTGGACTTCTCAGAGGCAACAAGAGAGGCTCCCCGAGGCGCCACGCCCCCGATTCAGAGAGGCCACCCCCGCTTCCCCCTGCGCCGCGCGGAAAAGCACGACCTTCGCCCCTGCATTCGAGGGGAAGCCCGATTGCCCTTGGCTGTGACCGGAGAGAAAGGCTGAGTCCCCTCGACTCCCTGGAGGCCACCCCACAGGTGCCAGTTATACCTGTCCCCTCCCCCCCTCCGGGGACCCCCGAGGGTCCTAGCTCCATGCCTGACGCGGACCCAGGGCGCTGCAGCGCCTCCTGGCGAATCCCGAGGCTGCTCGGGCCCCTGTCCGCTCGAAAGGAGGCATGGCGACCCCGCTGGGCTAACGGGGGAGACGGGCCGGGGTACCCGCCGCAACTCGAGAATGCACCGCCGCAAGTCGAGAACACCCCCGTGAGGCCACGCCCATAGAGGGAGGAGGCGCTTTTCCCTTGCAGGGCATGGAGAGCATGCCCCGGCACCTGTTCCGGCTCCGAACGGGGCTTGACTCCTTGCGGGCGACTCCAGGTGTCCCCCGAGATCCCCGGGCCAACCTGCCAAGAAAGCGGGGCTTCCCGCCACACCGCGAGGGCGTCCCCCGGGCCCCCCTCCTTGCGAGACGGGGCCCTTGGGATCTGCAGCGACGCGAGAGCCGTCCTGCCTTCTCTCTGGCGCTGCAACGGAGGCTGGACTCCCTCTAGGCGCCCCCAGAGGTTCCCTGGGATACCCGTGTCCACAGGCGAGCGGAACCCTGAGTCTCCAGAGGCCGCTCGCGAGGGGCCCCCCGTCGCCGTCGGCCCCTCCTCTCGAAAGGGGGGTCCAATCCCCTTCCTGAATGCCATCGCAATCCCTACATTCCCTCGCACCTCCAGAGCGGGACTCTCGCCTCTCCTGAGGTTCGAGAAGAGGCCCCAAGGGGCCAGTTCCGGCCGCAAGACCAAAGGTCCCCGAGGAACCCCCATCGGCAAGCGAGTCCAGTTCCCTGGACGTGAGGCGATGGGAAGCCCAGCAGCCCCTGGCGATGTCAAAGGAGGCCTGGACTTCTCAGAGGCAACAAGAGAGGCTCCCCGAGGCGCCACGCCCCCGATTCAGAGAGGCCACCCCCGCTTCCCCCTGCGCCGCGCGGAAAAGCACGACCTTCGCCCCTGCATTCGAGGGGAAGCCCGATTGCCCTTGGCTGTGACCGGAGAGAAAGGCTGAGTCCCCTCGACTCCCTGGAGGCCACCCCACAGGTGCCAGTTATACCTGTCCCCTCCCCCCCTCCGGGGACCCCCGAGGGTCCTAGCTCCATGCCTGACGCGGACCCAGGGCGCTGCAGCGCCTCCTGGCGAATCCCGAGGCTGCTCGGGCCCCTGTCCGCTCGAAAGGAGGCATGGCGACCCCGCTGGGCTAACGGGGGAGACGGGCCGGGGTACCCCGCCGCAACTCGAGAATGCACCGCCGCAAGTCGAGAACACCCCCGTGAGGCCACGCCCATAGAGGGAGGAGGCGCTTTTCCCTTGCAGGGCATGGAGAGCATGCCCCGGCACCTGTTCCGGCTCCGAACGGGGCTTGACTCCTTGCGGGCGACTCCAGGTGTCCCCCGAGATCCCCGGGCCAACCTGCCAAGAAAGCGGGGCTTCCCGCCACACCGCGAGGGCGTCCCCCGGGCCCCCCTCCTTGCGAGACGGGGCCCTTGGGATCTGCAGCGACGCGAGAGCCGTCCTGCCTTCTCTCTGGCGCTGCAACGGAGGCTGGACTCCCTCTAGGCGCCCCCAGAGGTTCCCTGGGATACCCGTGTCCACAGGCGAGCGGAACCCTGAGTCTCCAGAGGCCGCTCGCGAGGGGCCCCCCGTCGCCGTCGGCCCCTCCTCTCGAAAGGGGGGTCCAATCCCCTTCCTGAATGCCATCGCAATCCCTACATTCCCTCGCACCTCCAGAGCGGGACTCTCGCCTCTCCTGAGGTTCGAGAAGAGGCCCCAAGGGGCCAGTTCCGGCCGCAAGACCAAAGGTCCCCGAGGAACCCCCATCGGCAAGCGAGTCCAGTTCCCTGGACGTGAGGCGAGGGGAAGCCCAGCAGCCCCTGGCGATGTCAAAGCAGGCCTGGACTTCTCAGAGGCAACAAGAGAGGGCCCCGAGACGCCACGCCCCCGATTCAGAGAGGCCACCCCCGCTTCCCCCTGCGCCGCGCGGAAAAGCACGACCTTCGCCCCTGCATTCGAGGGGAAGCCCGATTGCCCTTGGCTGTGACCGGAGAGAAAGGCTGAGTCCCCTCGACTCCCTGGAGGCCACCCCACAGGTGCCAGTTATACCTGTCCCCTCCCCCCTTCCGGGGACCCCCGAGGGTCCTAGCTCCATGCCTGACGCGGACCCAGGGCGCTGCAGCGCCTCCTGGCGAATCCCGAGGCTGCTCGGGCCCCTGTCCGCTCGAAAGGAGGCATGGCGACCCCGCTGGGCTAACGGGGGAGACGGGCCGGGGTACCCGCCGCAACTCGAGAATGCACCGCCGCAAGTCGAGAACACCCCCGTGAGGCCACGCCCATAGAGGGAGGAGGCGCTTTTCCCTTGCAGGGCATGGAGAGCATGCCCCGGCACCTGTTCCGGCTCCGAACGGGGCTTGACTCCTTGCGGGCGACTCCAGGTGTCCCCGAGATCCCCGGGCCAACCTGCCAAGAAAGCGGGGCTTCCCGCCACACCGCGAGGGCGTCCCCCGGGCCCCCCTCCTTGCGAGACGGGGCCCTTGGGATCTGCAGCGACGCGAGAGCCGTCCTGCCTTCTCTCTGGCGCTGCAACGGAGGCTGGACTCCCTCTAGGCGCCCCAGAGGTTCCCTGGGATACCCGTGTCCACAGGCGAGCGGAACCCTGAGTCTCCAGAGGCCGCTCGCGAGGGGCCCCCCGTCGCCGTCGGCCCCTCCTCTCGAAAGGGGGGTCCAATCCCCTTCCTGAATGCCATCGCAATCCCTACATTCCCTCGCACCTCCAGAGCGGGACTCTCGCCTCTCCTGAGGTTCGGAGAAGAGGCCCCAAGGGGCCAGTTCCGGCCGCAAGACCAAAGGTCCCCGAGGAACCCCCATCGGCAAGCGAGTCCAGTTCCCTGGACGTGAGGCGAGGGGAAGCCCAGCAGCCCCTGGCGATGTCAAAGGAGGCCTGGACTTCTCAGAGGCAACAAGAGAGGCTCCCCGAGGCGCCACGCCCCCGATTCAGAGAGGCCACCCCCGCTTCCCCCTGCGACGCGCGGAAAAGCACGACCTTCGCCCCTGCATTCGAGGGGAAGCCCGATTGCCCTTGGCTGTGACCGGAGAGAAAGGCTGAGTCCCCTCGACTCCCTGGAGGCCACCCCACAGGTGCCAGTTATACCTGTCCCCTCCCCCCCTCCGGGGACCCCCGAGGGTCCTAGCTCCATGCCTGACGCGGACCCAGGGCGCTGCAGCGCCTCCTGGCGAATCCCGAGGCTGCTCGGGCCCCTGTCCGCTCGAAAGGAGGCATGGCGACCCCGCTGGGCAACGGGGGAGACGGGCCGGGGTACCCGCCGCAACTCGAGAATGCACCGCCGCAAGTCGAGAACACCCCCGTGAGGCCACGCCCATAGAGGGAGGAGGCGCTTTTCCCTTGCAGGGCATGGAGAGCATGCCCCGGCACCTGTTCCGGCTCCGAACGGGGCTTGACTCCTTGCGGGCGACTCCAGGTGTCCCCCGAGATCCCCGGGCCAACCTGCCAAGAAAGCGGGGCTTCCCGCCACACCGCGAGGGCGTCCCCCGGGCCCCCCTCCTTGCGAGACGGGGCCCTTGGGATCTGCAGCGACGCGAGAGCCGTCCTGCCTTCTCTCTGGCGCTGCAACGGAGGCTGGACTCCCTCTAGGCGCCCCCAGAGGTTCCCTGGGATACCCGTGTCCACAGGCGAGCGGAACCCTGAGTCTCCAGAGGCCGCTCGCGAGGGGCCCCCCGTCGCCGTCGGCCCCTCCTCTCGAAAGGGGGGTCCAATCCCCTTCCTGAATGCCATCGCAATCCCTACATTCCCTCGCACCTCCAGAGCGGGACTCTCGCCTCTCCTGAGGTTCGAGAAGAGGCCCCAAGGGGCCAGTTCCGGCCGGAAGACCAAAGGTCCCCGAGGAACCCCCATCGGCAAGCGAGTCCAGTTCCCTGGACGTGAGGCGAGGGGAAGCAGCAGCCCCTGGCGATGTCAAAGGAGGCCTGGACTTCTCAGAGGCAACAAGAGAGGCTCCCCGAGGCGCCACGCCCCCGATTCAGAGAGGCCACCCCCGCTTCCCCCTGCGCCGCGCGGAAAAGCACGACCTTCGCCCCTGCATTCGAGGGGAAGCCCGATTGCCCTTGGCTGTGACGGGAGAGAAAGGCTGAGTCCCCTCGACTCCCTGGAGGCCACCCCACAGGTGCCAGTTATACCTGTCCCCTCCCCCCCTCCGGGGACCCCCGAGGGTCCTAGCTCCATGCCTGACGCGGACCCAGGGCGCTGCAGCGCCTCCTGGCGAATCCCGAGGCTGCTCGGGCCCCTGTCCGCTCGAAAGGAGGCATGGCGACCCCGCTGGGCTAACGGGGGAGACGGGCCGGGGTACCCGCCGCAACTCGAGAATGCACCGCCGCAAGTCGAGAACACCCCCGTGAGGCCACGCCCATAGAGGGAGGAGGCGCTTTTCCCTTGCAGGGCATGGAGAGCATGCCCCGGCACCTGTTCCGGCTCCGAACGGGGCTTGACTCCTTGCGGGCGACTCCAGGTGTCCCCCGAGATCCCCGGGCCAACCTGCCAAGAAAGCGGGGCTTCCCGCCACACCGCGAGGGCGTCCCCCGGGCCCCCCTCCTTGCGAGACGGGGCCCTTGGGATCTGCAGCGACGCGAGAGCCGTCCTGCCTTCTCTCTGGCGCTGCAACGGAGGCTGGACTCCCTCTAGGCGCCCCCAGAGGTTCCCTGGGATACCCGTGTCCACAGGCGAGCGGAACCCTGAGTCTCCAGAGGCCGCTCGCGAGGGGCCCCCCGTCGCCGTCGGCCCCTCCTCTCGAAAGGGGGGTCCAATCCCCTTCCTGAATGCCATCGCAATCCCTACATTCCCTCGCACCTCCAGAGCGGGACTCTCGCCTCTCCTGAGGTTCGAGAAGAGGCCCCAAGGGGCCAGTTCCGGCCGCAAGACCAAAGGTCCCCGAGGAACCCCCATCGGCAAGCGAGTCCAGTTCCCTGGACGTGAGGCGAGGGGAAGCCCAGCAGCCCCTGGCGATGTCAAAGGAGGCCTGGACTTCTCAGAGGCAACAAGAGAGGCTCCCCGAGGCGCCACGCCCCCGATTCAGAGAGGCCACCCCCGCTTCCCCCTGCGCCGCGCGGAAAAGCACGACCTTCGCCCCTGCATTCGAGGGGAAGCCCGATTGCCCTTGGCTGTGACGGGAGAGAAAGGCTGAGTCCCCTCGACTCCCTGGAGGCCACCCCACAGGTGCCAGTTATACCTGTCCCCTCCCCCCCTCCGGGGACCCCCGAGGGTCCTAGCTCCATGCCTGACGCGGACCCAGGGCGCTGCAGCGCCTCCTGGCGAATCCCGAGGCTGCTCGGGCCCCTGTCCGCTCGAAAGGAGGCATGGCGACCCCGCTGGGCTAACGGGGGAGACGGGCCGGGGTACCCGCCGCAACTCGAGAATGCACCGCCGCAAGTCGAGAAACACCCCCGTGAGGCCACGCCCATAGAGGGAGGAGGCGCTTTTCCCTTGCAGGGCATGGAGAGCATGCCCCGGCACCTGTTCCGGCTCCGAACGGGGCTTGACTCCTTGCGGGCGACTCCAGGGTGTCCCCCGAGTCCCTCGGGCGTGCCACCTGCCAGCTAGAGAAGCTGTCGGGCTTCCGGGCACACCGCTGAGGGTCGTCCGCCGGGACCCCCCTCCTCTGGCGGACGACTGGGCACCTCCTTGGGATCTGCAATCAGCAGGCGAACGACGGAGTGCCGTCAGGCCTTCTCTCTGGCGCTGCAACGGAGGCTGGAACTCCCTATGGGCGCCCCCCTGAGGTTCCCTGGTGTTACCCGTGTCCACAGGGCGCGAGCGGATCGCCTGAGGCTCCAGAGGGCCCGCTCGCAGCAGGGGGCCCCACCCGGCGCCCGCGGCTCTGGCGCCGCCCTCCTCCGACGAAGCGGGGGGGGTCCAATCCCTTCCTGAATGCGCATCGCAATTCCCTTTCATGTTCCCTCGCTTGCCGCTCATGAGGTGCGTGAAGAGAGGCCTCATCGGGCCAGTTCCGCCTCAAGAACCAAAGTCGACGAGGAACCCAGTGTCTGGACGCTCGAACGACCATTCCCTGGCACAAGAGTGCGAGGGGACGTCCCAGGAAGCCACTGTGCGATAACACAATGAAGCAAGAAAACTCTCTCAAGAGAGCAACTTAACAAGAGGCTCCCAGATGCCCCACGACACCTCGTCCACTAGTTTCAGAGAGGCAAACCTCCCGCTATCGCTCTGCGCAGCGCGTTTAAGCCACGACCTCTGTCGCATCCCCTGGCAACTCGAAGGTGTAAGCTCGATTGACCTAGGCTATGTGCCCCTGGACTCATAGGCTGAGTTCCTCACTCGACTCCCTAGGAGCTCTACCAACACCACACAACAGGTCGCCTAGGTACAGCCTATCACCCCACTCCCTCCTACCGGGGATAAACCCCGAGCTGCTAGCTTGGTTCCGGCCCCGGTACCCTGTGAGCAGCTGCAGCGCGTCGCGACCCAATATCGAGTCTTGTCGCCCCAGAAGAGCTCCTGTCCGCAGTCGAAAGGAGGCATTCGGCGAACTCCGCTGGGCTAACGGGGAGAGACGGGCCGGGGGTTAACCCGCCCCCGCAAACCTCGAGTAATCAAACCTCCGCAAGTCGAGAACAACACCGGTGAGGCCACGCCCATAGAGGCCCAGGAGGCGCTTTTTCCCTTTAAAGCAGGGAGGAGTCCGCCATTTTTTTTTGTTTCCGGCTTTTCTATTTTTTTTTTTCTCTTTCTGTCGACTTTTCTTTTCCCCCGAGATTCTTTTGTCCAACCTGTTTTTTTTTTTTTTTTTCCCCCGTCCACCACTGTGACCCCGCTAGTTTCGTTTTTTTGTTTTTTTTCCTTCCTTTGCTGGGCAAATGGGGGGAAAACATAATGCTACTCTCCAGCCCTCCATTTTTTTTCCCCGTCTCCCTGAAACGATGGCTTGGAACCCTCCCTTTGCGGGCGGGATCCCCCCAGGTATTCCCTTGAATCCCCGGGCCCCCCAAAACTGCCAAGGAAAAGCCGGGATAAGTTTTCAACATCAAGTGACACAAAAAGAAAATAACCGCGGAGACCCTGGATTCCCCCTGATGGCCCCCGGGCAAAGCTGACTCTTGTGAGGATGTGTGCCCCTTGGGGAGAGTTCTGGCAAAACGGAACCTCGTGAAGCATTTCCCTTCCCCATCCTGCCCTTCCCTCTCCTGGAGGCTTGGCCACCGGAAGGAGGCCTTGCCCTTGGCCTCCCTCTAAGAGGAGGCGGCCCCCCCAGAGTCCCTGGTGAATACCCCGATTGGATCCAGTTGCCCGAAGCGGAACCCTGAAATCCCCTACCCAAGAGGGACCCCGCCTTGAGCGAGGGGCCCCCCCCCCGTACCCCGCCCGTCGGCCCCCCCTCCCCCTCTCGAAAGGGGGGGTGGTCCAATGGCCCCGGTTCCCCCCGCTGAATGTCCTGACGCAAATTGCCCTACATTTTCCCCCCTCCCGCCACCACCATGAAGGCGGACTCCTTGAAGCCCTCCTGACTTCCCTCTCGCCCTATTTCCCTGATGCTTTATTCTATGAAGAGGCCCCAAAGGCTCTGAGTTTGATTTTTCCGGCCGCAAGTTGTGTAAGTCCCCGGAAAAACCCCCCCCAATCCTGCTCTTAGCGAGTTCCCTCAGGTCCCCCTGGGAAACAGGGTGCGAGTTCCGGAAAGTACCCAGCAGCCCCCTGCCGATGGTCCCCCCAAAAGGAAGTCCCTGGACTTTTCCCCCTCACAAGCCAACAAGTAGGCCTCATCGAGGGCGCCACCATGGAACGCCCCGCGCCCCCCGATTTCAGAGAGGCCACCCCCCCGCTTTTTCCCCCCCCCCTGCGCCGCTCGGAAAAAAAGGTGGAGAACACACTTGTCTCCCCTTCCCAACTTCGAGGGGAATGCCCCGATTGCCCCATTGGCTTTTTGTGGACCGGAGAAGAAAGGCTTTTCCAGGTCAGCGCCCCTCGAACCCCCTTCCCCCCTGGAAGGCCTGAACCTTCAACCAGGAGCCCCAGGTAACCTTTGTTCCCCCCCCCCCCCGGTCCCCCCCCTCCCCGAGGCGAACCACTTAAATAGCCCCCCCCCCCCCCCCCTTAGCTCCACAAATGCCTGACCGAGACATCCTGGAGGGCGCTGCAAAGCCCGCTTCCCCTCCCATCAGACCGTGTAGCGCTGAAAGGCACAAATTGCCTTCTCCGGCCCCCTATCCCCGCGGTCTCTAGAGGAAGGCCATTGGATTGGAACCTCGCCTGGCATGTGACGGGGGAAAGAACCGGCAGGGTCCCCTACGACTCCCTGGATGCCACCCCACAGGGTTCTAGTTATACCTGTCTCCGCGCTCCGCGCATCTGGGTGGACGCAACAGCGCAGGAGAAAAACAGACTCCAAAGCCGACGTGGACCCAGGCGCCAACAGCGCTCTCATGGGCGAATACCCTATGAAGCCTTCGGGAGATGTCACCCAGTTTTTTCGAAAGGAGGCATGGCGACCCCGTCTGGCTTTTAGGGTGATTTTTTTCTTTTTACCCGCGTCGCCACTTTTTTTTGCACCGCCGCAAGTCGAGAACCACCCCCCGGTGCGATGCACGCCTCAATTGAGAGGGAGTATTTTTTTTTGTCTCCTTGCAGGGCCCATTGGAGAGCATTGGCCCCGGCCACCTGTTTTCCCGGCCTTCCCATACGGGGCCTTTTGACCTCCTATGCGGCGTGACCTCCAATGTTGTTTCCAACCCCCCCCACGAAAATCACCACCCCGGAACCAACCTGGCCAAGAACGCGGGTCTACTCACCACCCTGCCAACAAAAAACCGCGAGGGGCCCGTCCCACCCTGGCCCCCCTCCTTGCTAGACTGGGGCCCACCCCCCCCTTGGTATCTCCAAAGCGTACTCCTCGATAGACCTTCTCCTTGCCCCTCCTCCTACTCTGCCCGCCTTGCGAGAAAAAACGGAAGGGGCCTGGGACCTTCCCATTCTATGCCGTCACCCCAGAGCGGTACAATACTCTAAAAATAACACCCCCTTTATACCCGTGTCCACAGTGCAATGCGTGAAACCCTTGAAGTCCACTCCCCAGATGGCCGCTCCGCTGAGGGGCCGCCCCCCCGTCCGCCCCCGTCCCCCCCGCCCTCCATGCGACCCCTCCCTCCCCCTTCGACAAGGTGGTGTTCCAAGTCCAACCTATGCCTGAAATGGCCATCCCGCAATCCCCCTCCATTCCCCTCCGCAAACTTCCCGGAAGTCGGTGACTCTCTGTACCTCTGCCTTATGTTTTTCCGTCGCATTGAGGTCGACACGGCACGTGGGCCATGTTCCGGCCGCATTAAACCAAAACCGTTCCTCCCGATGAAACCGCCAAAATCTTCCGAATGCGAGGTTCCCCCCCCCCAAGTTTTTTTCCCAGGTACTGTGGGACGGCTCTTGGGAATCCACAATGTTAGACCCGCTGGCGAGGTCCAATAGGAAGCCCCTGGAAACCCTTTCCTTCAGCGGCAACAAGACGAGTCCTGTCCCTCCCCCCGAAAAAGTCTTGCCATGCCCACGGGCCCCCCCCCCCGATATACCCATATATCCCTACGCCCCCCGCTCATATCCACTTCCCCCATGGCACCGCCTCTGAAAAAAGCAAGATCCCTTCCCCGCGCCCCCAGCCTTTCCGATTGGGAAAAAAGCACCGAAATTGCTGGCCCCCCTTTGGGGCCCCCTGTGGACCCCGGGGGGACCCCCCGTAAAAAGAGAATGGCCCCGTGTGGAAGTCCCCCCCTCGACCCTTCTCTCCCCCCTTGTAGTTGCCGACCCGCCCAACAGGTGCCCCAGTTTAACCTGTTACCCCTCCCCACCTCACCCCCCTTCCCCCCCGCCGGGGAAACCGCGCCCCCGATGTGTCCCCCTATCTTTCCCATGGTCCTCTGGACGCAGACCATTAGGGTGCCCTGCCCAAAGGCTCCCCCTCCTGCCCTGAAATGCCCGAAGGCTTGGCTCGTCGGTCCCCCCCCCTGGTTTTCCCGTCTCGATAGAAAGTAGTTCCCATGCCGGACCCCCGCCCTGGCTGAGACGGTGGGGGAGAAAACGTGCCCCGGTGTTACAACCCGCCGCTCAAGCCCCGGAAATTCCAAAAACCGCCGGGCCACGTTCGATAACAGAAACACTCCCCCGTGAGAGTCCACAGCCCCCCATAGAGTGAAGGAAAGGCGCTTTTTTTCCCTTGCAAAAAGGCCATTGGATGAGAATGCCTCCCCGTCTACCTTTCATCTGGCTCTCATCCCGAACTTGTCTTGGCCTATTTACTGGCGACATCCAAGGTGGGGGCTGAGATCCCCTGCCCACCCTGCCAAGAAAGCGGCGGCTTCCCGCCACACCGCGAGGGCGTCCCCCGGGCCCCCCCTCCTTGCGAGACGGGGCCCTTGGGATCTGCAGCGACGCGAGAGCCGTCCTGCCTTCTCTCTGGCGCTGCAACGGAGCCTGTGACTCCCTCTAGGAGCCCCCAGAGGTTCCCTGGGATACCCGTAGCCCACAGGCGAGCGGAACCCTGAGTCTCCAGAGGCCGCTCGCGAGGGGCCCTCCCCGTCGGCCGTCGGCCCCTCCTCGCGAAAGGGGGGTCCAATCCCCTTCCTTGAAGTGCCATCGCAATCCCTACATTCCCTCGCACCTCCAGAGCGGGACTCTCGCCTCTCCTGAGGTTCGAGAAGAGGCCCCAAGGGTCCAGTTCCAGCCGCAAGACCAAAGGTCCCCGAGGTAACCCCCATCGGCATAAGCGAGTCCAGTTCCCTGGACGTGAGGCGAGGGGGGGAAGCCCAGCAGCCCTGGCGATGTCAAAGGAGGCCTGGGGATTCTCAGAGGCAACAAGAGAGGCTCCCCGAGGCGCCACCGCCCCCGATTCAGAGAGGCCACCCCTCGCTGTCCGCCCTGCGGGTAGACGCGGGAAAAACAAGCACGACCTTCGCCCCCTGCATTCGAGAGGGGAAGCCCGGTATTGCCCTTGGCTGTGACCGGAGAGAAAGGGCTGAAGTCCCCCTCGACTCCCTGGAGGGCCACCCCACAGGTGCCAGTTATACCTGTCCCCTCCCCCCCTCCGGGGAGACCCCCGAGTGTCCTTGCTCCAGTGCCTGACGCGGACCCAGGGGCGCTGCAACGCCTCCTGGCGAATCCCGAGGCTGCTCGGGCCCCTGTCCGCTCGAAAGGAGGCATGGCGACCCCGGCTGGGCTAACGGGGGAGACGGGGCGGGGTACCCTCCGCAACTCCAGAAAGCACCTGACCGCGCAGGATGACGCGTAACCCGGCCCCGTTGAGAATGCCGCCCGCAAGTCCGAGAAGGGTGAACACCCCCGTTGAGGCCACGCCCATAGAGGGAGGAGGCGCTTTTCCCTTGCAGGGCATGGAGAGCCATTTGGGGGCTACTGGTGTTGCTGTCGCTAGGGGTATGGTGGTGAATCCGGCGGCCGAACGGGGCTTGACTCCTTGCGGGCGACGCCAGGTGTCCCCCGAGGATCCCCGGGCCAAAACCTGCCAAGAAAGCGGGGCTTCCCGCCACACCGCGAGGGCGTCCCCCGGGCCCCCCTTCCTTGCGAGACGGGGGCCCTTGGGATCTGCAGGACGCGAGGGAGCCGTCCTGCCTTCTCTCTTGGCGCTGCAAAACGGAGGCTGGACTCCCTCTAGGCGCCCCCAGAGGTTCCCTGAGGATACCCGTGTTCCACAGGCGAGCGGCAACCCTGAGTCTCCAGAGGCCCGCTCCGAGGGGTCCCCCGTCCGCCCTCGGCCCCTCTCCCCTTACAGACGGAAAGGGGAATCCCCTTCCTGAATGCCATCGCAATCCCTACATTTTCCCTCGCACCTCCAGAGCGGGGAACTATCGCCCTCACCGGAGGTCGAGAAGAAGGGGCCCAAAGGGCCAGTTCCTGGCCGCAAGACCAAAGGTCCCCGAGGAACCCCCCATGGGAAGCGAGGCCGAGTTCCCCCCTGCGGAGGCGAGGGTAAGCCCAGCAGGTCCCCTGGCGATGTCAAAGGAGGCCTGGACTTCTCAGAGGCAACAAGAGAGGCTCCCCCGAGGCGCCACGCCCCCGATTCAGAGAGGCCACCCCCGCTTTCCCCTGCGCCGCGCGGAAAAGCACGACCTTCGCCCCCTGCATTCGAGGGGAAGCCCGATTGCCCTTGGCTGTGACCGGAGAGAAAGGCTGAGTCCCCCTCGACTCCCTGGAGGCCACCCCACAGGTGCCAGTTATACCTGCCCCCTCCCCCCCTCCGGGGACCCCCGAGGTTCCTAGCTCCATGCCTGACGCGGACCCAGGCGCTGCAGCGCCTCCTGGCGAATCCCGAGGCTGCTCGGGCCCCTGTCCCGCTCGAAAGGAGGCATGGCGAACCCCGCTGGGCTAACGGGGGAGACGGGCCGGGGTACCCGCCGCAACTCGAGAATGCACCGCCGCAAGTCGAGAACACCCCCGTGAGGCCACGCCCCATAGAGGGAGGAGGCGCTTTTCCCTTGCAGGGCATGGAGAGCATGCCCCGGCACCTGTTCCGGCTCCGAACGGGGGCTTGACTCCTTGCGGGCGACTCCAGGTGTCCCCCGAGATCCCCGGGCCAACCTGCCAAGAAAGCGGGGCTTCCCGCCACACCGCGAGGGCGTCCCCCGAGGCCCCCCTCCTTGCGAGACGGGGCCCTTGGGATCTGCAGCGACGCGAGAGCCGTCCTCCCTGCCTTCTCTCTGAGCGCTGCAACGGAGGCTGGACTCCCTCTAGGCGCCCCCAGAGGTTCCCTGGGATACCCGTGTCCACAGGGCGAGCGGAACCCTGAGTCTCCAGAGGCCGCTCGCGCGAGGGGCCCCCCGGTCGCCGTCGGCCCCTCCTCTCGAAAGGGGGGTCCAATCCCCTTCCTGAATGCCATCGCAATCCCTACATTCCCTCGCACCTCCAGAGCGACGGGACTCTCGCCTCTCCTGAGGTTCGAGAAGAGGCCCCAAGGGGCCAGTTTGTTTCCCGCAAAGACCAAAGGTCCCCGAGGAACCCCCCATCGGCAAGCGAGTCCAGTTCCCTGGACGTGAGGCGAGGGGAAGCCCCAGCAGCCCCTGGCGATGTCAAAGGAGGCCTGGACTTCTCAGAGGCAACAAGAGAGGCTCCCCGAGGCGCCACGCCCCCGATTCAGAGAGGCCACCCCCGCTTCCCCCTGCGCCCGCGCGGAAAAGCACGACCTTCGCCCCTGCATTCGAGGGGAAGCCCGATTGCCCTTGGCTGTGACCGGAGAGAAAGGCTGAGTCCCCCTCGACTCCCTGGAGGCCACCCCACAGGTGCCAGTTATATACCTGTCCCCTCCCCCCCTCCGGGGACCCCCGAGGGTCCTAGCTCCATGCCTGACGCGGACCCAGGGCGCTGCAGCGCCTCCTGGCGAATCCCGAGGCTGCTCGGGCCCCTGTCCGCTCGAAAGGAGGCATGGCGACCCCGCTGGGCTAACGGGGGAGACGGGCCGGGGTACCCGCCGCAACTCGAGAATGCACCGCCGCAAGTCGAGAACACCCCCGTGAGGCCACGCCCATAGAGGGAGGAGGCGCTTTTCCCTTGCAGGGCATGGAGAGCATGCCCCGGCACCTGTTCCGGCTCCGAACGGGGCTTGACTCCTTGCGGGCGACTCCAGGTGTCCCCCGAGATCCCCGGGCCAACCTGCCAAGAAAGCGGGGCTTCCCGCCACACCGCGAGGGCGTCCCCCGGGCCCCCCTCCTTGCGAGACGGGGCCCTTGGGATCTGCAGCGACTCGAGAGCCGTCCTGCCTTCTCTCTGGCGCTGCAACGGAGGCTGGACTCCCTCTAGGCGCCCCCAGAGGTTCCCTGGGATACCCGTGTCCACAGGCGAGCGGAACCCTGAGTCTCCAGAGGCCGCTCGCGAGGGGCCCCCCGTCGCCATCGGCCCCTCCTCTCGAAAGGGGGGTCCAATCCCCTTACTGAATGCCATCGCAATCCCTACATTCCCTCGCACCTCCAGAGCGGGACTCTCGCCTCTCCTGAGGTTCGAGAAGAGGCCCCAAGGGGCCAGTTCCGGCCGCAAGACCAAAGGTCCCCGAGGAACCCCCATCGGCAAGCGAGTCCAGTTCCCTGGACGTGAGGCGAGGGGAAGCCCAGCAGCCCCTGGCGATGTCAAAGGAGGCCTGGACTTCTCAGAGGCAACAAGAGAGGCTCCCCGAGGCGCCACGCCCCCGATTCAGAGAGGCCACCCCCGCTTCCCCCTGCGCCGCGCGGAAAAGCACGACCTTCGCCCCTGCATTCGAGGGGAAGCCCGATTGCCCTTGGCTGTGACCGGAGAGAAAGGCTGAGTCCCCTCGACTCCCTGGAGGCCACCCCACAGGTGCCAGTTATACCTGTCCCCTCCCCCCCTCCCGGGACCCCCGAGGGTCCTAGCTCCATGCCTGACGCGGACCCAGGGCGCTGCAGCGCCTCCTGGCGAATCCCGAGGCTGCTCGGGCCCCTGTCCGCTCGAAAGGAGGCATGGCGACCCCGCTGGGCTAACGGGGGAGACGGGCCGGGGTACCCGCCGCAACTCGAGAATGCACCGCCGCAAGTCGAGAACACCCCCGTGAGGCCACGCCCATAGAGGGAGGAGGCGCTTTTCCCTTGCAGGGCATGGAGAGCATGCCCCGGCACCTGTTCCGGCTCCGAACGGGGCTTGACTCCTTGCGGGCGACTCCAGGTGTCCCCCGAGATCCCCGGGCCAACCTGCCAAGAAAGCGGGGCTTCCCGCCACACCGCGAGGGCGTCCCCCGGGCCCCCCTCCTTGCGAGACGGGGCCCTTGGGATCTGCAGCGACGCGAGAGCCGTCCTGCCTTCTCTCTGGCGCTGCAACGGAGGCTGGACTCCCTCTAGGCGCCCCCAGAGGTTCCCTGGGATACCCGTGTCCACAGGCGAGCGGAACCCTGAGTCTCCAGAGGCCGCTCGCGAGGGGCCCCCCGTCGCCGTCGGCCCCTCCTCTCGAAAGGGGGGTCCAATCCCCTTCCTGAATGCCATCGCAATCCCTACATTCCCTCGCACCTCCCGAGCGGGACTCTCGCCTCTCCTGAGGTTCGAGAAGAGGCCCCAAGGGGCCAGTTCCGGCCGCAAGACCAAAGGTCCCCGAGGAACCCCCATCGGCAAGCGAGTCCAGTTCCCTGGACGTGAGGCGAGGGGAAGCCCAGCAGCCCCTGGCGATGTCAAAGGAGGCCTGGACTTCTCAGAGGCAACAAGAGAGGCTCCCCGAGGCGCCACGCCCCCGATTCAGAGAGGCCACCCCCGCTTCCCCCTGCGCCGCGCGGAAAAGCACGACCTTCGCCCCTGCATTCGAGGGGAAGCCCGATTGCCCTTGGCTGTGACCGGAGAGAAAGGCTGAGTCCCCTCGACTCCCTGGAGGCCACCCCACAGGTGCCAGTTATACCTGTCCCCTCCCCCCCTCCCGGGACCCCCGAGGGTCCTAGCTCCATGCCTGACGCGGACCCAGGGCGCTGCAGCGCCTCCTGGCGAATCCCGAGGCTGCTCGGGCCCCTGTCCGCTCGAAAGGAGGCATGGCGACCCCGCTGGGCTAACGGGGGAGACGGGCCGGGGTACCCGCCGCAACTCGAGAATGCACCGCCGCAAGTCGAGAACACCCCCGTGAGGCCACGCCCATAGAGGGAGGAGGCGCTTTTTTTTCCCTTGCAGGGCATGGAGAGCACGCCCCGGCACCTGTTCCGGCTCCGAACGGGGCTTGACTCCTTGCGGGCGACTCCAGGTGTCCCCCGAGATCCCCGGGCCAACCTGCCAAGAAAGCGGGGCTTCCCGCCACACCGCGAGGGCGTCCCCCGGGCCCCCCTCCTTGCGAGACGGGGCCCTTGGGATCTGCAGCGACGCGAGAGCCGTCCTGCCTTCTCTCTGGCGCTGCAACGGAGGCTGGACTCCCTCTAGGCGCCCCCAGAGGTTCCCTGGGATACCCGTGTCCACAGGCGAGCGGAACCCTGAGTCTCCAGAGGCCGCTCGCGAGGGGCCCCCCCGTCGCCGTCGGCCCCTCCTCTCGAAAGGGGGGTCCAATCCCCTTCCTGAATGCCATCGCAATCCCTACATTCCCTCGCACCTCCAGAGCGGGACTCTCGCGCCTCTCCTGAGGTTCGAGAAGAGGCCCCAAGGGGCCAGTTCCGGCCGCAAGACCAAAGGTCCCCGAGGAACCCCCCATCGGCAAGCGAGTCCAGTTCCCTGGACGTGAGGCGAGGGGAAGCCCAGCAGCCCCTGGCGATGTCAAAGGAGGCCTGGACTTCTCAGAGGCAACAAGAGAGGCTCCCCGAGGCGCCACGCCCCCGATTCAGAGAGGCCACCCCCGCTTCCCCCTGCGCCGCGCGGAAAAGCACGACCTTCGCCCCTGCATTCGAGGGGAAGCCCGATTGCCCTTGGCTGTGACCGGAGAGAAAGGCTGAGTCCCCTCGACTCCCTGGAGGCCACCCCACAGGTGCCAGTTATACCTGTCCCCTCCCCCCCTCCCGGGACCCCCGAGGGTCCTAGCTCCATGCCTGACGCGGACCCAGGGCGCTGCAGCGCCTCCTGGCGAATCCCGAGGCTGCTCGGGCCCCTGTCCGCTCGAAAGGAGGCATGGCGACCCCGCTGGGCTAACGGGGGAGACGGGCCGGGGTACCCGCCGCAACTCGAGAATGCACCGCCGCAAGTCGAGAACACCCCCGTGAGGCCACGCCCATAGAGGGAGGAGGCGCTTTTCCCTTGCAGGGCATGGAGAGCATGCCCCGGCACCTGTTCCGGCTCCGAACGGGGCTTGACTCCTTGCGGGCGACTCCAGGTGTCCCCCGAGATCCCCGGGCCAACCTGCCAAGAAAGCGGGGCTTCCCGCCACACCGCGAGGGCGTCCCCCGGGCCCCCCTCCTTGCGAGACGGGGCCCTTGGGATCTGCAGCGACGCGAGAGCCGTCCTGCCTTCTCTCTGGCGCTGCAACGGAGGCTGGACTCCCTCTAGGCGCCCCCAGAGGTTCCCTGGGATACCCGTGTGTCCACAGGCGAGCGGAACCCTGAGTCCTCCAGAGGCCGCTCGCGAGGGGCCCCCCGTCGCCGTCGGCCCCTCCTCTCGAAAGGGGGGGTCCAATCCCCTTCCTGAATGCCATCGCAATCCCTACATTCCCTCGCACCTCCAGAGCGGGACTCTCGCCTCTCCTGAGGTTCGAGAAGAGGCCCCAAGGGGCCAGTTCCGGCCGCAAGACCAAAGGTCCCCGAGGAACCCCCATCGGCAAGCGAGTCCAGTTCCCTGGACGTGAGGCGAGGGGAAGCCCAGCAGCCCCTGGCGATGTCAAAGGAGGCCTGGATTTCTCAGAGGCAACAAGAGAGGCTCCCCGAGGCGCCACGCCCCCGATTCAGAGAGGCCACCCCCGCTTCCCCCTGCGCCGCGCGGAAAAGCACACGACGACCTTCGCCCCTGCATTCGAGGGGAAGCCCGATTGCCCTTGGCTGTGACCGCAGAGAAAGGCTGAGTCCCCTCGACTCCCTGGAGGCCACCCCACAGGTGCCAGGTTATACCCTGTCCCCTCCCCCCCTCCGGGGACCCCCGAGGGTCCTAGCTCCATGCCTGCTGACCGCGGACCCAGGGCGCTGCTGCAGCGCTCCTGGCGAATCCACGAGTTTGCCTGCTCGGGCCCCTGTCCGCTCGAAAGGAGGGCATGGCGACCCCGCTGGGTTAACGGGGGAGACGGGCGGGGTCACCCGCCGCAACTCGAGAATGCACCGCCGCCAAGTCGAGAACACCCCCCCGTGAGGCCACGCCCATAGAGGGAGGAGGCGCTTTTCCCTTGCAGGGCATGGAGAGCATGCCCCTGGCACCTTGTTCTCGGCTCCGAACGGGGCTTGACTCCTTGCGGGCGACTCCCAGGTGTCCCCGAGATTCCCCGGGCCAACCTGCCAAGAAAGCGGGCTTCCCGCGAGACGGGGCCCTTGGGATCTGCAGCGACGCGAGAGCCGTCCTGCCTTCTCTCTGGCGCTGCAACGGAGGCTGGACTCCCTCTAGGCGCCCCCAGAGGTTCCCTGGGATACCCGTGTCCACAGGCGAGCGGAACCCTGAGTCTCCAGAGGCCGCTCGCGAGGGGCCCCCCGTCGCCGTCGGCCCCTCCTCTCGAAAGGGCGGTCCAATCCCCTTCCTGAATGCCATCGCAATCCCTACATTCCCTCGCACCTCCAGAGCGGGACTCTCGCCTCTCCTGAGGTTCGAGAAGAGGCCCCAAGGGGCCAGTTCCGGCCGCAAGACCAAAGGTCCCCGAGGAACCCCCATCGGCAAGCGAGTCCAGTTCCCTGGACGTGAGGCGAGGGGAAGCCCAGCAGCCCCTGGCGATGTCAAAGGAGGCCTGGACTTCTCAGAGGCAACAAGAGAGGCTCCCCGAGGCGCCACGCCCCCGATTCAGAGAGGCCACCCCCGCTTCCCCCTGCGCCGCGCGGAAAAGCACGACCTTCGCCCCTGCATTCGAGGGGAAGCCCGATTGCCCTTGGCTGTGACCGGAGAGAAAGGCTGAGTCCCCTCGACTCCCTGGAGGCCACCCCACAGGTGCCAGTTATACCTGTCCCCCCCCCCCCCTCCGGGGACCCCCGAGGGTCCTAGCTCCATGCCTGACGCGGACCCAGGGCGCTGCAGCGCCTCCTGGCGAATCCCGAGGCTGCTCGGGCCCCTGTCCGCTCGAAAGGAGGCATGGCGACCCCGCTGGGCTAACGGGGGAGACGGGCCGGGGTACCCGCCGCAACTCGAGAATGCACCGCCGCAAGTCGAGAACACCCCCGTGAGGCCACGCCCATAGAGGGAGGAGGCGCTTTTCCCTTGCAGGCATGGAGAGCATGCCCCGGCACCTGTTCCGGCTCCGAACGGGGCTTGACTCCTTGCGGGCGACTCCAGGTGTCCCCCGAGATCCCCGGGCCAACCTGCCAAGAAAGCGGGGCTTCCCGCCACACGCGAGGGCGTCCCCCGGGCC
This sequence comes from Okapia johnstoni, assembly GCA_024291935.2. NCBI lineage: Eukaryota > Metazoa > Chordata > Mammalia > Artiodactyla > Giraffidae > Okapia > Okapia johnstoni. The sequence goes on along the minus strand of JAGTYA010000443.1, from coordinate 4,694 downwards.
CCCCTCCTTGCGAGACGGGGCCCTTGGGATCTGCAGCGACGCGAGAGCCGTCCTGCCTTCTCTCTGGCGCTGCAACGGAGGCTGGACTCCCTCTAGGCGCCCCCAGAGGTTCCCTGGGATACCCGTGTCCACAGGCGAGCGGAACCCTGAGTCTCCAGAGGCCGCTCGCGAGGGGCCCCCCGTCGCCGTCGGCCCCTCCTCTCGAAAGGGGGGTCCAATCCCCTTCCTGAATGCCATCGCAATCCCTACATTCCCTCGCACCTCCAGAGCGGGACTCTCGCCTCTCCTGAGGTTCGAGAAGAGGCCCCAAGGGGCCAGTTCCGGCCGCAAGACCAAAGGTCCCCGAGGAACCCCCATCGGCAAGCGAGTCCAGTTCCCTGGACGTGAGGCGAGGGGAAGCCCAGCAGCCCCTGGCGATGTCAAAGGAGGCCTGGACTTCTCAGAGGCAACAAGAGAGGCTCCCCGAGGCGCCACGCCCCCGATTCAGAGAGGCCACCCCCGCTTCCCCCTGCGCCGCGCGGAAAAAGCACGACCTTCGCCCCTGCATTCGAGGGGAAGCCCGATTGCCCTTGGCTGTGACCGGAGAGAAAGGCTGAGTCCCCTCGACTCCCTGGAGGCCACCCCACAGGTGCCAGTTATACCTGTCCCCTCCCCCCTCCGGGGACCCCCGAGGGTCCTAGCTCCATGCCTGACGCGGACCCAGGGCGCTGCAGCGCCTCCTGGCGAATCCCGAGGCTGCTCGGGCCCCTGTCCGCTCGAAAGGAGGCATGGCGACCCCGCTGGGCTAACGGGGGAGACGGGCCGGGGTACCCGCCGCAACTCGAGAATGCACCGCCGCAAGTCGAGAACACCCCCGTGAGGCCACGCCCATAGAGGGAGGAGGCGCTTTTTCCCTTGCAGGGCATGGAGAGCATGCCCCGGCACCTGTTCCGGCTCCGAACGGGGCTTGACTCCTTGCGGGCGACTCCAGGTGTCCCCCGAGATCCCCGGGCCAACCTGCCAAGAAAGCGGGCTTCCCGCCACACCGCGAGGGCGTCCCCCGGGCCCCCCTCCTTGCGAGACGGGGCCCTTGGGATCTGCAGCGACGCGAGAGCCGTCCTGCCTTCTCTCTGGCGCTGCAACGGAGGCTGGACTCCCTCTAGGCGCCCCCAGAGGTTCCCTGGGATACCCGTGTCCACAGGCGAGCGGAACCCTGAGTCTCCAGAGGCCGCTCGCGAGGGGCCCCCGTCGCCGTCGGCCCCTCCTCTCGAAAGGGGGGTCCAATCCCCTTCCTGATGCCATCGCAATCCCTACATTCCCTCGCACCTCCAGAGCGGGACTCTCGCCCTCTCTGAGGTTCGAGAAGAGGCCCCAAGGGGCCAGTTCCGGCCGCAAGACCAAAGGTCCCCGAGGAACCCCCATCGGCAAGCGAGTCCAGTTCCCTGGACGTGAGGCGAGGGGAAGCCCAGCAGCCCCTGGCGATGTCAAAGGAGGCCTGGACTTCTCAGAGGCAACAAGAGAGGCTCCCCGAGGCGCCACGCCCCCGATTCAGAGAGGCCACCCCCGCTTCCCCCTGCGCCGCGCGGAAAAGCACGACCTTCGCCCCTGCATTCGAGGGGAAGCCCGATTGCCCTTGGCTGTGACCGGAGAGAAAGGCTGAGTCCCCTCGACTCCCTGGAGGCCACCCCACAGGTGCCAGTTATACCTGTCCCCTCCCCCCCTCCGGGGACCCCCGAGGGTCCTAGCTCCATGCCTGACGCGGACCCAGGGCGCTGCAGCGCCTCCTGGCGAATCCCGAGGCTGCTCGGGCCCCTGTCCGCTCGAAAGGAGGCATGGCGACCCCGCTGGGCTAACGGGGGAGACGGGCCGGGGTACCCGCCGCAACTCGAGAATGCACCGCCGCAAGTCGAGAACACCCCCGTGAGGCCACGCCCATAGAGGGAGGAGGGCGCTTTTCCCTTGCAGGGCATGGAGAGCATGCCCCGGCACCTGTTCCGGCTCCGAACGGGGCTTGACTCCTTGCGGGCGACTCCAGGTGTCCCCCGAGATCCCCGGGCCAACCTGCCAAGAAAGCGGGGCTTCCCCGCCACACCGCGAGGGCGTCCCCCGGGCCCCCCTCCTTGCGAGACGGGGCCCTTGGGATCTGCAGCGACGCGAGAGCCGTCCTGCCTTCTCTCTGGCGCTGCAACGGAGGCTGGACTCCCTCTAGGCGCCCCCAGAGGTTCCCTGGGATACCCGTGTCCACAGGCGAGCGGAACCCTGAGTCTCCAGAGGCCGCTCGCGAGGGGCCCCCCGTCGCCGTCGGGCCCCTCCTCTCGAAAGGGGGGTCCAATCCCCTTCCTGAATGCCATCGCAATCCCTACATTCCCTCGCACCTCCAGAGCGGGACTCTCGCCTCTCCTGAGGTTCGAGAAGAGGCCCCAAGGGGCCAGTTCCGGCCGCAAGACCAAAGGTCCCCGAGGAACCCCCATCGGCAAGCGAGTCCAGTTCCCTGGACGTGAGGCGAGGGGAAGCCCAGCAGCCCCTGGCGATGTCAAAGGAGGCCTGGACTTCTCAGAGGCAACAAGAGAGGCTCCCCGAGGCGCCACGCCCCCGATTCAGAGAGGCCACCCCCCGCTTCCCCCTGCGCCGCGCGGAAAAGCACGACCTTCGCCCCTGCATTCGAGGGGAAGCCCGATTGCCCTTGGCTGTGACCGGAGAGAAAGGCTGAGTCCCCTCGACTCCCTGGAGGCCACCCCACAGGTGCCAGTTATACCTGTCCCCTCCCCCCTCCGGGGACCCCCGAGGGTCCTAGCTCCATGCCTGACGCGGACCCAGGGCGCTGCAGCGCCTCCTGGCGAATCCCGAGGCTGCTCGGGCCCCTGTCCGCTCGAAAGGAGGCATGGCGACCCCGCTGGGCTAACGGGGGAGACGGGCCCGGGGTACCCGCCGCAACTCGAGAATGCACCGCCGCAAGTCGAGAACACCCCCGTGAGGCCACGCCCATAGAGGGAGGAGGCGCTTTTCCCTTGCAGGGCATGGAGAGCATGCCCCGGCACCTGTTCCGGCTCCGAACGGGGCTTGACTCCTTGCGGGCGACTCCAGGTGTCCCCCGAGATCCCCGGGCCAACCTGCCAAGAAAGCGGGGCTTCCCGCCACACCGCGAGGGCGTCCCCCGGGCCCCCCTCCTTGCGAGACGGGGCCCTTGGGATCTGCAGCGACGCGAGAGCCGTCCTGCCTTCTCTCTGGCGCTGCAACGGAGGCTGGACTCCCTCTAGGCGCCCCCAGAGGTTCCCTGGGATACCCGTGTCCACAGGCGAGCGGAACCCTGAGTCTCCAGAGGCCGCTCGCGAGGGGCCCCCCGTCGCCGTCGGCCCCTCCTCTCGAAAGGGGGGTCCAATCCCCTTCCTGAATGCCATCGCAATCCCTACATTCCCTCGCACCTCCAGAGCGGGACTCTCGCCTCTCCTGAGGTTCGAGAAGAGGCCCCAAGGGGCCAGTTCCGGCCGCAAGACCAAAGGTCCCCGAGGAACCCCCATCGGCAAGCGAGTCCAGTTCCCTGGACGTGAGGCGAGGGGAAGCCCAGCAGCCCCTGGCGATGTCAAAGGAGGCCTGGACTTCTCAGAGGCAACAAGAGAGGCTCCCCGAGGCGCCCACGCCCCCGATTCAGAGAGGCCACCCCCGCTTCCCCCTGCGCCCTGCGCGCGCGGAAAAGCACGACCTTCGCCCCTGCATTCGAGGGGAAGCCCGATTGCCCTTGGCTGTGACCGGAGAGAAAAGGCTGAGTCCCCTCGACTCCCTGGAGGCCACCCCACAGGTGCCAGTTATACCTGTCCCCTCCCCCCCTCCGGGGACCCCCGAGGGTCCTAGCTCCATGCCTGACGCGGACCCAGGGCGCTGCAGCGCCTCCTGGCGAATCCCGAGGCTGCTCGGGCCCCTGTCCGCTCGAAAGGAGGCATGGCGACCCCGCTGGGCTAACGGGGGAGACGGGCCGGGGTACCCGCCGCAACTCGAGAATGCACCGCCGCAAGTCGAGAACACCCCCGTGAGGCCACGCCCATAGAGGGAGGAGGCGCTTTTTCCCCTTGCAGGGCATGGAGAGCATGCCCCGGCACCTGTTCCGGCTCCGAACGGGGCTTGACTCCTTGCGGGCGACTCCAGGTGTCCCCCGAGATCCCCGGGCCAACCTGCCAAGAAAGCAGGGCTTCCCGCCACACCGCGAGGGCGTCCCCCGGGCCCCCCTCCTTGCGAGACGGGGCCCTTGGGATCTGCAGCGACGCGAGAGCCGTCCTGCCTTCTCTCTGGCGCTGCAACGGAGGCTGGACTCCCTCTAGGCGCCCCCAGAGGTTTCCCTGGGATACCCGTGTCCACAGGCGAGCGGAACCCTGAGTCTCCAGAGGCCGCTCGCGAGGGGCCTGGACTTCCCTCAGAGGGCAACAATAGGAGGCTTCCCGAGGCGCCACCACGCCCCCGATTAGAGAGGCCACCCCCCCGCTTCCCCCTGCGCCGCGCGGAAAAGCAACGACCTTCGCCCCTGCATTCGAGGGGGAAGCCCCGATCCGATTGCCCTGGCTGTGACGGAGAGGAGACCGGAGGAGAAAAGGCTGAGTTCTCGACTCCCTGGAGGCCCACCCCACAGGTGCCAGTTATACCTGTCCCCTCCCCCCTCCGGGGACCCCCGAGGGTCCTAGTCTCCATGCCCTGACGCGGACCCAGGGCGCTGGCGCGCCTCCTGG
>JAGTYA010000442.1:0-25440 GCA_024291935.2 Okapia johnstoni | reverse complement strand
CCCAAGCCAGGGAACCTCAAGGAAACATCCTCAGAGCTATTGCCCCATGTGTGCTCTGTATGCAGAGAGCTCTGGAGATTACTAGTCTGTTCTGACTGGGAAACTGAGGCCCTGGGAGCAGACCCATTGCTTGTGGCTTCTTAACAGAAAACTCTTTGCACCAGGGAAGCTTGAATAAGACTCCCTTGGGCCTTTTTTGACTCTAAGGAAAGAGACCCTGCAGAGTTTTTGCTGAAAAATCAAGGGGCTGGGTGGAAAGTTTATGGAAACACAGGAAGCCTGAATACAGCAGGCCTCCCTTGGGCTTCTACTTTTATAGGACTACTCCTCAGAGCTATTGAGAAAGGAGCAGAGCTGCCAGGGAAACTGAGGCCTTTTGGGCTGAAAATCACACCAGGGGCTGAATAAGGGCTACCTATGACTCTGGAAAGTGCAGTGGGCTGAAAATCACAGTGGAAAGTGCTACCCTAGGCCACAGTGCCTAGGCCCCACAGCCCGGGTAGGGCTTCCCCAAGCCCAGGGAAACCTCAAGGAACACTCCTCAGAGCTATTGCCCCATGTGTGCTCTGTAGCAGAGAGCTCTGGAGACTAGGTCTGTTCTGACTGGGAAACTGAGGCCCTGGGAGCAGACCCATTGTGTTGTGGCTTCTTAACAGACAAACACCTCTTGCACCAGGGAAGCTTGAATAAGCACTCCCTTGGGCTACCTTTTATGACTCTAAGGAAGAGACCCCAGCCTGGCTGCCTTTGGCTGAAAAATCACAAGGGGCTGGAAAGTGCTACCTGGAAAGTCAGTGGAAGAGTGCCACAGTGCCTAGGCCCCACCGCCCGGGTAGGGCTTCCCCAAGCCCGGGAACCTCAAGGAACACTCCTCAGAGCTATTGCCCCATGTGTGCTCTGTAGCAGAGAGCTCTGGAGACTATAGGTCTGTTCTGACTGGGAAACTGAGGCCCTGGGAGAGCAGACCCATTGTTGTGGCTTCTTAACAGACAAAAACACCTCTTGCACCAGGGAAGAATTGAATAAGCACTCCCTTGGGCTACCTTTTATGACTCTAAGGAAGAGACCCTGCCAGGCTGCATTTGGCTGAAAATCACAAGGGGCTGGAAAGTGCTACCTGGAAAGTCAGTGGAAGAGGCCACAGTGCCTAGGCCCCACCGCCCGGGTAGGGCTTCCCCAAGCCAGGGAACCTCAAGGAACACTCCTCAGAGCTATTGCCCCATGTGTGCTCTGTAGCAGAGAGCTCTGGAGACTAGGTCTGTTCTGACTGGAAACTGAGGCCCTGGGAGCAGACCCATTGTTGTGGCTTCTTAACAGACAAACACCTCTTGCACCAGGGAAGCCTGAATAAGCACTCCCTTGGGGTACCTTTTTATGACTCTAAGGAAGAGACCCTGCCAGGCTGCCTTTGGCTGAAAATCACAAGGGGCTGGAAAGTGCTACCTGGAAAGTCAGTGGGAAGAGAGAGGCCACAGTGCCTAGGCCCACCCGCCCGGGTAGGGCTTCCCCAAGCCAGGGAACCTCAAGGAACACTCCTCAGAGCTATTGCCCCATGTGTGCTCTGTAGCAGAGAGCTCTGGAGACTACTAGTCTGTTCTGACTGGGAAACTGAGGCCCTGGGAGCAGACCCATTGTTGTGGCTTCTTAACAGACAAACACCTCTTGCACCAGGGAAGCTTGAATAAGCACTCCCTTGGGCTACCTTTTTTGACTCTAAGGAAGAGACCCTGCCAGGCTGCATCTTTTGGCTGAAAATCACAAGGGGCTGGAAAGTGCTACCTGGAAAGTCAGTGGAAGAGGCCACAGTGCCTAGGCCCCACACCCGGGTAGGGCTTCCCCAAGCCAGGGAACCTCAAGGAACACTCCTCAGAGCTATTGCCCCATGTGTGTGCTCTGTAGCAGAGAGCTCTGGAGACTAGGTCTGTTCTGACTGGGAAACTGAGGCCCTGGGAGCAGACCCATTGTTTGTGGCTTCTTAACAGACAAACACCTCTTGCACCAGGGAAGCTTGAATAAGCACTCCCTTGGGCTACCTTTTTTTATGACTCTAAGGAAGAGACCCTGCAAGGCTGCCATTTGGCTGAAAATCACAAGGGGCTGGAAAGTGCTACCTGGAAAGTCAGTGGAAGAGGCCACAGTGCCTAGGCCCCACCGCCCGGGTAGGGGCTTCCCCAAGCCAGGGAACCTCAAGGAACACTCCTCAGAGCTATTGCCCCATGTGTGCTCTGTAGCAGAGAGCTCTGGAGACTAGGTCTGTTCTGACTGGGAAACTGAGGCCCTGGGAGCAGACCCATTGTTGTGGCGGCTTCTTAAACAGACAAACACCTCTTGCACCAGGGAAGACTTGAATAAGCACTCCCTTGGGCTACCTTTTATGACTCTAAGGAAGAGACCCTGCCAGGCTGCCTTTGGCTGAAAATCACAAGGGGGCTGGAAAGTGCTACCTGGAAAGTCAGTGGAAAGAGGCCACAGTGCCTAGGCCCCCACCGCCCGGGTAGGGCTTCCCCAAGCCAGGGAAACCTCAAGGAACACTCCTCAGAGCTATTGCCCCATGTGTGCTCTGTAGCAGAGAGCTCTGGAGACTAGGTCTGTTCTGACTGGGAAACTGAGTCCCTTTTTGACTCTAAGGAAGAGAGCCTGCAAGGTTACATCTGGCTGAAAATCACAAGGGGCTGGGAAGTGATACCTGGAAAATCAGTGAAAGAGGCCACAGTGCCTAGGCTCCAAAGCCCAGGTAAGGCTTCGACAGTGCCCTGGAACGTGAAGGCACCCTCCACAGCGCTTTTTCCCCATTTCTGCTCTGTAGCAGAGAGCTCTGGAGACTCTAAGGAAGAGATCCTGCAAGGCTGCATCTAGCTGAAAATCACAAGGGACTGGGAAGTGATACCTGGAAAGTCAGTGGAAGAGTCCACAGTGCCTAGGCCCTACCACCCGGGTAGGGCTTCCCCAAGCCAGTGAACCTCAAGGAACACTCCTCAGAGCTATTGCCCCATGTGTGCTCTGTAACAGTGAGCTCTGGAGACTAGGTATGTTCTGACTGGGAAACTGAATCCCTGGGAGCAGACCCATTGTTGTGGCTTCTTAACAGACAAACACCTCTTGCACCAGGGGAGCTTGAGTAAGCACTTCCTTGGGCTACCATTTATGACTCTAAGGAAGAGACCCTACCAGGCTGCCTTTAACTGAAAATCACAAGCGGCTGGAAAGTGCTACCTGGAAAGTCAGTGGAAGAGGCCACAGTGCCTAGGCCCCACCGCCCGGGTAGGGCTTCCCCAAGCCAGGGAACCTCAAGGAACACTCCTCAGAGCAATTGCTGCCTGTGTGCTCGATAGCAGAGAGCTCCGGAGACTAGGTCTGTTCTGACTCTAAAACTGAGGGCCTGGGAGCAGACCTATTGTTGTGGCTTCTTAACAAAAAACTCTTGTACCAGGGAAACCTGAATAAGCACTCCCTTGGGCTACCTTTTATGATTCTAAGGAAGAGACACTGCCAGGCTGCAATTGGCTGAAAATCACAAGGGGCTGGAACGTGCTACCTGGAAAGTCAGTGGAACAGGCCACGTTGCCTAGGCCCCACCCCCCCTGGTAGGCCTTCACGAAGCCAGGGAAGCTCAAGGAACACTCCTCAGAGCTATTGCCCCATGTGTGCTCTGTAGCAGAGAGCTCTGGAGACTACTAGGTCTGTTCTGACTGGGAAACTGATGTCCCGGGAACACACCCATTGTTGTGGCTTCTTAACAGACAAACACCTCTTGCACCAGGGAAGCCTGAATAAGCACTCCTTTGGGTTACCTTTTGTGACTCTAAGGAAGAGACCCTGCCAGGCTGCCTTTGGCTGAAAATCACAAGGGGCTAGAAAGTGCTACCAGGAAGGTCAGTGGAAGAGGCCACAGTGCCTAGGTCCCACCGCCCGGGTAGGGCTTCCCCAAGCCAGGGAACCTCAAGGAACACTCCTCAGAGCTATTGCCCCATGTGTGCTCTGTAGCAGAGAGCTCTGGAGACTAGGTTTGTTCTGACTCGGAAACTTAGGCCCTGGGAGCAGACGCAATGTTGTTTCTTCTTAACAGCCAAACACCTCTTGCACCAAGGAAGCCTGAATAAGCATTCCCTTGGGCTACCTTTAATGACCCTAAGGAAGAGATCTTGCCAGGCTGCCTTTGGCTGAAAATCACAAGGGGCTGGAAAGTGCTACTGGGGGAAAGGCAGTGGAAGACAGTGCCTAGGCCCCACCGTCCGGGTAGGGCTTCCCCAAGACCGAGAACATCAAGGACCCCTCAGAGCTAATGCCCCATGTGTGCTCTGTAGCAGAGAGCTCTGGAGACTACTAGGTCTGTTCTGACCTGGAAACTGAGGCCTGGAGGCAAACCCATTGTTGTGCCTTCATAACAGCAAACAACTGTTTCGCCAGGGAAGATTGGATAAGCACTCCCTTGGGCTACCTTTTATGACTCTAAAGAAGAGACCCTGCCAGGCTGCGTTTGGCTGAAAATCACAAGTGGCTGGAAAGTGCTATGTGGAAAATCAGTGGAAGAGGCCACAGTGCCTAGGCCGCACCACCCGGGTAGGGCTTCCCCAAGCCAGGGAACCTCAAGGAACACTCCTCAGAGCTACTGCCCCATGTGTGCTCTGTATCAGAGAGCTATGGAGACTAGGTCTGTTCTGACTGGAAAACTGAGGCCCTGGGATTTGACCCATTGTTGTGGCTTCTTAACAGACAAACACCTGTTGCACCAGGGAAGCTTGAATAAGCAGTCCCTTGGGCTACCTTTTATGACTCTAAGGAAGAGACCCTGCCAGGCTGCCTTTGGCTGAAAATCACAAGGGGCTGGAAAGTGCTACGTTGAAAGTCAGTGTAAATGGCCACAGTGCCTAGGCCCCACCGCCGGGATTGGGCTTCCCCAAGCCGTGGAACCTCAAGGAACACTCCTCAGAGCTATTGCCCCATATGTGCTCGGTAGCAGAGAGTTCTGGAGACTAGGTCTGTTCTCACTGGGAAACTGAGGCCCTGGGAGCAGACCCATTGTTGTGGCTTCTTAACAGACAAACACCTGTTGCACCAGGGAAGCATGAATAAGCATTCCCTTGGGCTACCTTTTATGACTCTAAGGAAGTGACCCTGTCAGGTGCCTTTGGCTGAAAATCTCATGGGGCTGGAAGTGCTACCTGGAAAGTCAGTGGAAGAGGCCACAGTGCCTAGGCGGCACCGCCCGGGTAGGGCTTGCCCAAGCCAGGGAACCTCAAGGAACACTCCTCAGAGCTATTGCCCCATGTGTGCTCTGTAGCAGAGAGCTCTGGAGACTAGGTCTGTTCTGACGGGGAAACTTAGGCCCTGGGAGCAGACCCATTGTTGTGGCTTTTTAACAGACAAAAACCTCTTGTACCAGGGAAGCCTGAATAAGGACTCCCTTGGGTTACCTTTTATGACTGTAAGAAAGAGACCCTGCCAGGCTGTCTTTGGCTGAAAATCACAAGGGGCTGGAAAGTACTACCTGGAAAGTCAGTGGAAGAGGCCACAGTGCCTAGGCCCCACCGCCCAGATAGGGATTCCCCAAGCCAGGGAACCTCAAAAAACACTCCTCAGAGCTATTGCCCCATGTGTGCTCCATAGCAGAGAGCTCTGGAGACTTCTAGGTCTGTTCTGACTGGGAAACTGAGACCCCCTGGGAACAGACCCATTGTTGTGCCTTCTTAACAGACAAACACCTCTTGCACCAGGGAAGCTTGAATAAGCACTCCCTTGGGTTACCTTTTATGACTCTAAGGAAGAGACCCTGCCAGGCTGCCTTTGGCTGAAAATCACAAGGGGCTGGAAAGTGCTACCTGGAAAGTCAGTGGAAGAGATCACAGTGTCTAGGTGCCCCGCAGGGGTAGGGCTTCCCCAAGCCAGGGAACCTCAAGGAACACTCCTCAGAGCAATTGCCCCGTGTGTGCTCTGTAGCAGAGAGTTCTGGAGACTAGGTCTGTTCTGACTGGGAAACTGAGGCCCTGGGATCAGACCCATTCTTGTGGCTTCTTAAGAGACAAACACCTGTTGCACCAGGGAAGCTTGAATAAACACTCCCTTGGGCTACCTTTTATGACTTTAAGGAAGAGACACTGCCAGGCTGCATTTGGCTGAAAATCACAAGGTGCTGGAAAGTACTACCTGGAAAGTCAGTGGAAGAGGCCACAGTGCCTAGGCCCCACTGCCCGGGCAGGGCTTCCCCAAGCCAGGGAACCTCAAGGAACACTCCTCAGAGCTATTGCCCCATGTGTGCTCTGTAGCAGAGTGTTCTGGAGACTAGGTGTGTTCTGACTGTGAAACTGAGTCCCTGGGAGCAAACCCATTGTTGTGGCTTCTTAACAGACAAACACCTCTTGCACCAGGGGAGCCTGAATAAGCACTGCCTTGGGCTACCTTTTATGACTCTAAGGAATAGAACCTGCCAGGCTGCCTTTGCCTTTGGCTGAAAATCAGAAGTGGCTGGAATGTGCTCCCTGGAAAGTCACTGGAAGAGGCCACAGTGCCTAGGCCCCTCCGCCCGGGTAGGGGCTTCTCCAATCCAGGGAACCTCAAGGAACACTCCTCAGAGCTATTGCCCCATGTGTGCTCTGTAGCAGAGAGCTCTGGAGACTAGGTCTGTTCTCACTGGGAAACTGAGACCTGGGAGCAGACCCATTGTTGTGGCTACTTAACAGACAAACACCTCTTGCACCAGGGAAGCCTGAATAAGCACTACGTTGGGCTATCTTTTATTATTCTAAGGAAGAGACCTTGCCAGGCTCCATTTGGTTGAAAATCACAACGGGCTGGAAAGTGCTAGCTGGAAAGTCAGTGGTTGGGGCCATTTTGCCTAGGCCCCCCCCCCCCCCGGTAGGGCTTCCCCAAGCCCGTGAACATCAAGGCACCCTCCTCAGAGCTAATGCCCCATGTGTGCTCTGTAGCACAGAGCTCTGGAGACTAGGCCTGGTCTGACTGGGACCCTGAGGCCTGGAGGCAAACCCATTGTTGTGACTTCTTAACAGCAAAACCTGTTTTGCCAAGGAAGATTGGATAAGCACATCCTTGGGCTACCTTTTATGACTCTAAGGAAGAGAAACTGCCAGGCGGCACTGTGGCTGAAAATCACAAGTGGCTGAAAAGTGCTACGTGGAAAGTCAGTTGAAGAGGCCAGAGTGCCTAGGCCGCACCACCCGGGTAGGGCTACCCCAAGCCAGGGAACCTCAAGGAACACTCCTCAGAGCTATTGCCCCATGTGTGCTCTGTAGCAGAGAGCTCTGGAGACTAGGTCTGTTCTGACGGGGAAACTCAAGCCCTGGGAGCAGACCCATTCTTGTGGATTCTTAACAGACAAACACCTCTTGTACCAGGGAAGCCTGAATAAGCACTCCCTTGGGATACGTTTTATGACTCTAAGGAACAGTCCCTGCCAGGCTGCCTTTGGCTGAAAATCACAAGGGGCTGGAAAAAATCACAAGGGGCTGGAAAGTGCTACCTGGAAAGTCAGTGGAACAGGCCACTGTGCCTAGGCCCCACCGCCCGGGTAGGGACTCCCCAAGCCGGGCAAACTCAAGGAACACTCCTCAGAGCTATTGCCCCCGTGTGTGCTCTGTAGCAGAGAGCTCTGGAGACTACTAGGGCTGTTCTGACTAGGAAACTGAGTCCCTGGAAGCAGACCAATTGCTGTGGCTTCTTAACGGACAAACACCTCTTGTACCAGGGAAGCCTGAATAAGCACTCCCTTGGGCTAACTTTTATGACTCTAAGGAAGAGAACCTGCCAGGCTGCCTTTAGCTGAAAATCACAAGGGGCTGGAAAGTACTACCTGGAAAGTCCGTGGAAGAGGCCACAGTGCCTAGGCCCTACTGCCCGTACTGCCCGTAGGGCTTCCTCAAGACAGGGAACCTCAAGGAACACTCTTCATAGCTATTGACCGATGTGTGCTCTGTAACAGTGAGCTCTGGAGACTAGGTATCTTCTGACTGGGAAACTCAGGCCCTGAAGCAGACGCATTGTTGTGGCTTCTTAACAGACAAACACCTCTTGGACCAGGGAGGCCTGAATAAGCACTCCCTTGGGCTACCTTTTATGACTCTAAGGAAGAGACCCTGCCAGGCTGCCTTTGGCTGAAAATCACAAGGGGCTGGAAAGTGCTACCTGGAAAGTCAGTGGAAGAGGCCACAGTGCCTAGGCACCACCGCCCGGGTAGGGCTTCCCCAAACCAGGGAACCTCAAGGAACACTCCTCAGAGCTATTGCCCCTGGTGTGCTCTGTAGAAGAGGGCTCTGGATACTACTAGGTCTGTTCTGACTGGAAACTGAGGACCTCGGAACTGACCCATTGCTGTGGCTTCTTAACAGACAAACAGCTCTTGCAGCAGGGAACCCTGAATAAGCACTCCTTTGGGCTACCTTTTATGAGTCTAAGGAAGAGAACCAGCCAGGCTGCCTTTGGCTGAAAGTCACAAAGGGCTGGATAGTGCGACCTGGAAAGTCAGTGGAAGAGGCCACAGTGCCTAAGCCCCACCGCCCGGGTAGGGCTTCCCCAAGGCGGGGAACCTCAAGGAACACACCTCAGAGCTATTGCCCCATGTGTGCTCCGTAGCAGAGACCTCTGGAGACTAGGTCTGTTCTGACTGGGAATCTGAGGCGCTGGGGGCAGACCCATTGTTGTGGTTACTTAACAGACAAACACTTTTTGCACCAGGGAAGTCTGAATAAGCACTCCCTTGGGCTATCTTTCATGACTATAAGGAAAAGACCCTGACATGCTCCATTTGGTTGAAAAGCACAAGGGGCTGGAAAGTGCTAGCTGCAAAGTCAGTGGTAGGGGCCATTGTGCCTAGGGCCCACCGCCCCGGTAGGGCTTCCCCAAGCCCGTGAACGTCAAGGCACCCTCCTCAGAGCTAATGCCCCATGTGTGCTCTGTAGCAGAGAGCTCTGGATACTAGGCTTGGTCTGACTAGGAAACTGAGACATGGAGGCAAACCTATTGTTGTCCATTCATAACAGCAAACACCTGTTTCGCCAGGGAAATTGGATAAGCACTCCCTTGGGCTACCTTTTATGACTCTAAGGAAGAGACCCTGCCAGGCTGTCTTTGGCTGAAAATCACAAGGGGCTGGAAAGTGCTACCTGGAAAGTCAGTGGAAGAGGCCACAGTGCCTAGGCCCCACCGCCCGCATAGGGCTTCCCCAAGCCAGGGAACATCAAGTAACACTCCTCAGAGTTATTGCCCCATGTGTGCTCTGTAGCAGAGAGCTCTCTGAGACTATTAGGTCTCTTCTGATTGGGAAACTGAGACCCTGGGAGCAGACCCATTTTTGTGCCTTCTTAACAGCCAAACACCTCTTGCACCAGGGAAGCCTGAATAAGCACTCCCTTGGGCTACCTTTTATGACTCTAAGGAAGAGACCCTGCCAGGCTGCCTTTTTCCTGAAAATCACAAGGGGCTGGAAATTGCTACCTGGAAAGTCAGTGGAAGAAAGAGGCCACAGTGCCTAGGCCGCACCGCCCGGGTAGGGCTTCCCCAAGCCAGGGAACCTCAAGGAACACTCCTCAGAGCTATTGCCCCATGTGTGCTCTGTAGCAGAGAGGTCTGGAGACTAGGACTGTTGTTCTGACGGGGAAACTGAGGCCCTGGAAACAGACCCATTGTTGTGGCTTCTTAACAGACAAAAACCTCTTGTACCAGGGAAGCTTGAATAAGCACTCCCTTGGGTTACCTTTTATAACTGTAAGAAAGAGACCCTGCCAGGCTGCCTTTGGCTGAAAATCACAAGGGGCTGGAAAGTGCTACCTGGAAAGTCCGTGGAAGAGGCCACAGTGCCTAGGCCGCACCGACCGGGTAGGGCTTCCCCCCCAAGCCAGGGAACCTCAAGGAACACTCCTCTGAGCTATTGCCCCATGTGTGCTCTGTAGCAGAGAGGTCTGGAGACTACTAGGTCTGTTCTGACTGGGAACATGAGGGCCTGGGAGCAGAGCAGACATTGCCATTCTGTGTGGCTTCTTAACAGACAAACAGCTCTTGCAACAGGGAAGCTTGAATAAGCACTCCCTTGGGCTACCTTTTATGACTCTAAGTAAGAGAACGTGCCAGGTTGCCTTTAGTTGCAAATCACAAGGTGCTGGAAAGTGCTACCTGGAAAGTCAGTGGAAGAGGCCACAGTGCCTAGGCCCCACCGCCCGGGGAGGGCTTCCCCAAGCCCGTGAACGTCAAGGCACCCTCCTCAGAGCTAATGCCCCATGTGTGCTCTGTAGCAGAGAGCTCTGGATACTAGGCCTGGTCTGACTAGGAAACTGAGGCCTGAAGGCAAACCCATTGTTGTCCCTTCATAACAGCAAACACCTGTTTCGCCAGGGAAGATTGGATAAGCACTCCCTTGGGCTACCTTTTATGACTCTAAGGAAGAGACCCTGCCAGGCTGCCTTTGGCTGAAAATGACAAGGGGCTGGAAAGTGCTACCTGAAAAGTCAGTGGAAGAAGCCACAGTGCCTAGGCCCCACCGCCCGGGTAGGGATTCCCCAAGCAAGGGAACCTCAAGGAACACTCCTCAGAGCTATTGCCCCGTGTGTGCTCTGTAGCAGAGAGCTCTGGAGATTACTAAGGCTGTTCTGACTGGGAAACTGAGGCCCTGGGAGCAGACACATTGCTGTGGCTTCTTAACAGACAAACACTTCTTCCACCAGGGAAGCTTGAATAAACACTCCCTTGGGCTATCTTTTATGTCTCTAAGGAAGAGACCCTGCCAGGCTGCCTTTGGCTGAAAATCACAAGTGACTGGAAAGTGCTACCTGGAAAGTCAGTGGAAGAGGACACAGTGCCTAGGCCCCACCGCCCGGGTAGGGCTTCCCCAAGCCAGGGAACCTCAAGGAACACTCCTCAGAGCTATTGCCCCATATGTGCCCTGTAGCAGAGAGCTCTAGATACTAGGTCTGTTCTGACTGGGAAACTCAGGCCCTGGGAGCAGACCCATTATTGTGGCTTCTTAACAGCCAAACACCTCTTGCACCAGGGAAGCCTGAATAAGCACTCCCTTGGACTACCTTTTATGACTCTAAGGAAGAGACCCTGCCAGGCTGTCTTTGGCTGAAAATCACAAGGGGCTGGAAAGTGCTACCTGGAAAGTCAGTGGAAGAGGCCACAGTGCCTAGGCCCACCGCCCGCCCGGTAGGGGCTTCCCCAAACCGGGGAACCTCAAGGAACACTCCTCAGAGCTATTGCCCCATGTGTGCTCTGTATCAGAGAGCTGTGGAGACTAGGTCTGTTCTGACTGGGAAATTGAGGCCCTGGGATCAGACCCATTGTTGTGGCTTCTTAACAGACAAACACCTCTTTCACCAGGGAAGCTTGAATAAGCACTCCCTTGGGCTACCTTTTATGACTCTAAGGAAGAGACCCTGCCAGGCTGCCTTTGGCTGAAAATCACAAGGGGCTGGAAAGTGCTACCTGGAAAGTCAGTGGAAGAGGCCACAGTGCCTAGGCCCCACCGCCCGGGTAGGGCTTCCCCAAGCCAGGGAACCTCAAGGAACACTCCTCAGAGCTATTGCCCCATATGTGCTCTGTAGCAGAGAGCTCTAGATACTAGGTCTGTTCTGACTGGGAAACACAGGCCCTGGGAAGAGACCCATTATTGTGGCT
The DNA here is from genome assembly GCA_024291935.2 of Okapia johnstoni. NCBI lineage: Eukaryota > Metazoa > Chordata > Mammalia > Artiodactyla > Giraffidae > Okapia > Okapia johnstoni. Next base: position 13,821 of record JAGTYA010000442.1, on the reverse strand, counting down.
TCTTAACAGCCAAACACCTCTTGCACCAGGGAAACCTTAATAAGCACTCCCTTGGGCTACCTTTTATGACTCTAAGGAAGAGACCCTGCCAGGCTGTCTTTGGCTGAAAATCACAAGGGGCTGGAAAGTGCTACCTGGAAAGTCAGTGGAAGAGGCCACAGTGCCTAGGGCCCACCGACCGGGTAGGGCTTCCCCAAGCCAGGGAACCTCAAGGAACACTCCTCAGAGCTATTGCCCCATGTGTGCTCTGTAGCATAGAGCTCTGGATACTAGCCTTTGTCTGACTAGGAAACTGAGACATGGAGGCAAACCCATTGTTGTCTCTTCATAACAGCAAACACCTGTTTCGCCAGGGAAGATTGGATAAGCACTCCCTTGGGCTACCTTTTATGACTCTAAGGAAGAGACCCTGCCAGGCTGTCTTTGGCTGAAAATCACAAGGGGCTGGAAAGTGCTACCTGGAAAGTCAGTGGAAGAGGCCACAGTGTCTAGGCCCCACCGCCCGGGTAGGGCTTCCCCAAGCCAGGGAACATCAAGTAACACTCCTCAGAGCTATTGCCCCATGTGTGCTCTGTAGCAGAAAGCTCTGGAGAGACTAGGTCTGTTCTTCTGACTGGGAAACTGAGACCCTGGGAGCAGACCCATTGTTGTGCCTTCTTAACAGAGAAACACCTCTAGCACCAGGGAAGCTTGAATAAGCACTCCCTTGGGTTACTTTTATGACTCCAACGAAGAGACAGTGCCAGGCTGCCTTTCTGCTGAAAATCACAAGGGGCTGGAAAGTGCTACCTGGAAAGTCAGTGGAAGAGATCATAGTGCTTAGGTGCCAGCGCCACGGTAGGATTTCCCCAAGCCAGGGAACCTCAAGGAACACTCCTCAGAGCTATTGCCCCATGTGTGCTCTGTATCAGAGAGCTGTGGAGACTAGGTCTGTTCTGACTGGGAAACTGAGGCCCTGGGATCAGACCCATTGTTTTGGCTTCTTAACAGACAAACACCTCTTGCACCAGGGAAGCTTGAATAAGCACTCCATTGGGCTACCTTTTATGACTCTAAGAAGAGACCCTGCCAGGCTGCCTTTGGCTGAAAATCACAAGGGGCTGAAAAGTGCTACCTGGAAAGTCAGTGGAAGAAGCCACAGTGCCTAGGCCGCACCACACGGGTAGGGCTTCCCCAAGCCAGGGAATCTCAAGGAACACTCCTCAGAGCTATTGCCCCCTGTGTGCTCTGTAGCAGAGAGCTCTGGAGACTAGGTCTCTTCTGACTGGGAAACTGAGACCCTGGGAGCAGAGCCATTGTTCTGGCGTCTTCACAGCCAAACACCTCTTGCACCAGGGAAGCCTGAATAAGCAGTCCCTTGGGCTATCTTTTTTGACTCTAAGGAAGAGACCCTGCAAGGCTGCATCTGGCTGAAAATCACAAGGGGCTGGGAAGTGATACCTGGAAAGTCAGTGAAAGAGGCCACAGTGCCTGGGCTCCAAAGCCCAGGTAAGGCTTCGACAGTGCCCTGGAACGTGAAGGCACCCTCCACAGCGCTTTTTCCCCATGTCTGCTCTCTAGCAGAGAGCTCTGGAGACTAGGTCTGTTCTGACTGGGAAACTGAGGCCCTGGGAGCAGAGCCATTGTTCTGGGGTCTTCACAGCCAAACACCTCTTGCACCAGGGAAGACTGAATAAGCAGTCCCTTGGGGGAAGACTACCTTTTTTTTTTGACTCTAAGGAAGAGAACCTGCAAGGCTGCATCTGGCTGAAAATCACAAGGGCCTGGGAAGTGATACCTGGAAAGTCAGTGGAAGAGTCCACAGTGCCTAGGTCCTACCACCCGGGTAGGGCTTCCCCAAGTCAGTGAACCTCAAGGAAAACTCCTCAGAGCAATTGCTGCGTGTGTGCTCGATAGCAGAAAGCTCCGGAGACTAGGTCTGTTCTGACTCTAAAACTGAGGGCCTGGAGCAGACCTATTGTTGTGGCTTCTTAACAAACAACTCTTGTACCAGGGAAACCTGAATAAGCACTCCCTTGGGCTACCTTTTATGACTCAAAGGAAGAGACACTGCCAGGCTGCAATTGGCTGAAAATCACAAGGGCCTGGAAAGTTCTATCTGGAAAGTCAGTGGAAGAGGCCACAGTGCCTAGGCCCCACCGCCCGGTTAGGGCTTCCCCAAGCCAGGGAACCTCAAGGAACACTCCTCAGAGCTATTGCCCCGTGTGTGCTCTGTAGCAGAGAGCTCTGGAGACTACTAGGGCTGTTCTTACTAGGAAACTGAGTCCCTGGAAGCAGACCAATTGATGTGGATTCTTAACGGACAAACACCTATTGTACCAGGGAAGTCTGAATAAGCACTCCCTTGGGCTACCTTTTATGACTCTAAGGAAGAGACCCTGCCAGGCTGCCTTTAGCTGAAAATCACAAGGGGCTGGAAAGTACTACCTGGAAAGTCCGTGGAAGAGGCCACAGTGCCTAGGCCCTACTGCCCGTGTAGGGCTTCCTCAAGACAGGGAACCTCAAGGAACACTCTTCATAGCTATTGACCGATGTGTGCTCTGTAACAGTGAGCTCTGGAGACTAGGTATGTTCTGACTTGGAAACTCAGGCCCTGAAGCAGACGCATTGTTGTGGCTTCTTAACAGACAAACACCTCTTGGACAAGGGAGGCCTGAATAAGCACTCCCTTCGGCTACCTTTTATGACTCTAAGGAAGAAATCCTACCAGGCTGCCTTTGGCTGAAAATCACAAGGGGCTGGAAAGTGCTACCTGGAAAGTCAGTGGAAGAGGCCACAGTGCCTAAGCCCCACCGCCCGGGTAGGGCTTCCCCAAGCCGGGGAACCTCAAGGAACACTCCTCAGAGCTATTGCCCCAGGTGTGCTCTGTAGAAGAGGGCTCTGGATACTACTAGGTCTGTTCTGACTGGAAACTGAGGACCTCGGAACTGACCCATTGCTATGGCTTCTTAACAGACAAACAGCTCTTGCAGCAGGGAAGCCTGAATAAGCACTCCTTTGGGCTACCTTTTATGAGTCTAAGGAAGAGAACCAGCCAGTCTGCCTTTGGCTGAAAGTCACAAAGGGCTGGAAACTGCGACCTGGAAAGTCAGTGGAAGAGGCCACAGTGCCTAAGCCCCACCGCCCGGGTAGGGCTTCCCCAAGCCGGGGAACCTCAAGGAACACTCCTCAGAGCTATTGCCCCATGTGTGCTCTGTAGCAGAGACCTCTGGAGACTAGGTCTGTTCTGACTGGGAAACTGAGGCGCTGGGGGCAGACCCATTGTTGTGGTTACTTAACAGACAAAAACCTTTTGCACCAGGGAAGTCTGAATAAGCACTCCCTTGGGCTATCTTTTATGACTCTAAGGAAAAGACCCTGCCAGGCTCCATTTGGTTGAAAAGCACAAGGGGCTGGAAAGTGCTAGCTGGAAAGTCAGTGGTAGGGGCCATTGTGCCTAGGCCCCACCGCCCCGGTAGGGCTTCCCCAAGCCCGTGAACGTCAAGGCACCCTCCTCAGAGCTAATGCCCCATGTGTGCTCTGTAGCAGAGAGCTCTGGAGATTACTAAGGCTGTTCTGACTGGGAAACTGAGGCCCTGGAAGCAGACCCATTGCTGTGGCTTCTTAACAGACAAACACTTCTTCAACCAGGGAAGCTTGAATAAGCACTCCCTTGGGTTACCTTTTATGACTCTAAGGTAGAGACCCTGCCAGGCTGCCTTTGGCTGAAAATCAGAAGTGGCTGGAGAGTTCTACCAGGAAAGTCAGTGGAAGATAACACAGTGCCTAGGCCCCACCGCCCCGATAGGGCTTCCCCAAGCCAGGGAACCTCAAGGAACACTCCTCAGAGCTATTGCCCCATATGTGCTCTGTAGCAGAGAGCTCTAGATACTAGGTCTGTTCTGACTGGGAAACTCAGGGCCTGGGAGCAGACCCATTATTGTGGCTTCTTAACAGCCAAACACCTATTGCACCAGGGAAGCCTGAATAAGCACTCCCTTGGGCTACCTTTTATGACTCTAAGGAAGAGACCCTGCCAGGCTGTCTTTGGCTGAAAATCACAAGGGGCTGGAAAGTGCTACCTGGAAAGTCCGTGGAAGAGGCCACAGTGCCTAGGGCCCACCGACCGGGTAGGGCTTCCCCAATCCAGGGAACCTAAAGGAACACTCCTCAGAGCTATTGCCCCATGTGTCCTCTGTAGCAGAGAGCTCTGGAGACTACTAGGTCTGTTCTGACTGCGAAACTGAGACCCTTGGAGCAGACCCATTGTTGTGCCTTCTTAACACACAAACACCTCTTGCACCAGGGAAGCTTGAATAAGCACTCCCTTGGGTTACCTTTTATGACTCTAAGGAAGAGACCCTGCCAGGCTGCCTTTGGCTGAAAATCACAAGGGGCTGGAAAGTGCTACGTGGAAAGTCAGTGGAAGAGATCACAGTGCCTAGGTGCTATCGCCAGGGTAGGGCTTCCCCAAGCCAGGGAACCTCAAGGAACACTCCTCAGAGCTATTGCCTCATGTGTGCTCTGTAGCAGAGAGCTCTGGAGACTAGGTCTGTTCTGACTGGGAATCTGAGGCCCTGGGAGCAGACCCATTGTTGTGGCTACTTAACAGACAAACAGCTCTTGCACCAGGGAAGCTTGAATAAGCACTTCCTTGGGCTACCTTTTATGACTCTAAGAAAGAGAATCTGCCAGGATGCCTTTGGCTGAAAATCACAAGGGGCTGGAAAGTGCTACCTGGAAAGTCAGTGGAAGAGGCCAGAGTGCCTAGGCCCTACCGCCCGGGTAGGGCTTACCCAAGCCAGGGAACCTCAAGAAACACTCCTCAGAGCTATTGCTCCATGTGTGCTCTGTATCAGAGGGCTCTGGAGACTACTAGGTCTGTTCTGACTGAAAACTGAGGACCTCGGAACTGACCCATTGTCGTGCCTTCTTAGCAGACAAACACCGCTTGCACCAGGGAAGCTTTATTATGCGCTCCCTTGGGCTACCTTTTATGACTCTAAGGAAGAGACCCTGACAGACTCTCTTTGGCTGAAAATCACAAGGGGCTGGAAAGTGCTACCTGGAAAGTCAGTGGAAGAGGCCACAGTGCCTAGGCCCCACCGCCCGTGTAGGGCTTCCCCAAGCCAGGGAACCTCAAGGAACACTCCTCAGAGCTAATGACCCATGTGTGCTCTGTAGCAGAGGACTCTGGAGACTACTAGGTCTTTTCTGACTGGAAACTGAGGCCCTCGGAACAGACCCATTGCTGTGGCTTCTTAACAGACAAACACCTTTGCACCAGGGAAGCTTGAATAAGCACTCCCTTGGGCTACCTTTTATGGCTCTGAGGAAGAAAACCTGCCAGGCTGTCTTTGGCTGAAAATTACAAGGGGCTGGAAAGTGCTACCTGGAAAGTCAGTGGAAGAGGCCACTGTGCCTAGGCCCCACCGCCCGGGTAGAGCTTCCCCAAGCCAGGGAAGATCAAGGAACACTCCTCAGAGCTAATGCCCCATGTGTGCTCGGTAGCAGAGAGCTCTGGATACTAGGCCTGGTCTGACTAGGAAACTGAGGGCTGGAGGCAAACCCATTGTTGTCCCTTCATAACAGCAAACACCTGTTTCGCCAGGGAAGATTGGATAAACACTCCCTTGGGCTTCCTTTTATGACTCTAAGGAAGAGACCCTGCCAGGGTGCCTTTGGCTGAAAATTACAAGGGGCTGGAAAGTGCTACCTGGAAAGTCAGTGGAAGAGGACACTGTGCCTAGGCCCCACCGCCCGTGTAGAGCTTCCCCAAGCCAGGGAACATCAAGGAACACTCCTCAGAGCTATTGCCCCATGTGTGCTCTGTAGCAGCCAGCTCTGGAGACTTCTAGGTCTGTTCTGACTGGGAAACTGAGGCCCTGGAAGCAGACACATTGTTGTGGATTCTTAACAGACAAACACCTCTGACACCAGGGAAGCCTGAATAAGCACTCATTTGGGCTACCTTGTATGACTCTAAGGAAGAGAATCTGCCAGGCTGCCTTTGGCTGAAAATCACAAGGGGCTTGAAAGTGCTACCTGGAAAGTCAGTGGAAGAGCCCACAGTGCCTAGGCCCCACCGCCCTGGTAGGTCTTCCCCAAGCCGGGGAACCTCAAGGAACACTCCTCAGAGCTATTGCCCCATGTGTGCTTTGTAGCAGAGAGCTCTGGAGACTAGGTCTGTTCTGACTTGGAAACTGAGGCGCTGGGAGCAGACCCATTGTTGTGGCTACTTAACAGACAATCACCTCTTGCACCAGGGAAGTCTGAATAAGCACTCCCTTGGGCTATCTTTTATGACTCTAAGGAAAAGACCCTGCCAGGCTCCATTTGGTTGAAAAAGCACACAAGGGGCTGGAAAGTGCTAGCTGGAAAGTCAGTGGTAGGAGCCCATTGTGCCTAGTCCCCCCCACCCCCGTAGGGCTTCCCCAAGCCCGTGAACGTCAAGGCACCCTCCTCAGAGCTAATGCCCCATGTGTGCTCGGTAGCAGAGAGCTCTGGATACTAGGCCTGGTCTGACTTGGAAACTGAGGGCTGGAGGCAAACCCATTGTTGTCCCTTCATAACAGCAAACACCTGTTTCGCCAGGGAAGATTGGATAAACACTCCCTTCGGCTTCCTTTTATGACTCTAAGGAAGCGACCCTGCCAGGCTGCCTTTGGCTGAAAATCACAAGGGGCTGGAAAGTGTTACCTGGAAAGTCAGTGGAAGAGAGATCACAGTGCCTAGGGGCCACCGCATGGGTAGGGCTTCCCCAAGCCTAGGGAACCTCAAGGAACACTCCTCAGAGCTATTGCCCCCTGTGTGCTCTGTATCAGAGAGCTGTGGAGAGACTAGGTCTGTTCTGACTGGGAAATTGAGGCCCTGGGATCAGACCCATTGTTGTGGCTTCTTAACAGACAAACACCTCTTTCACCAGGGAAGCTTGAATAAGCACTCCCTTGGGCTACCTTTTATGACTCTAAGAAGAGACCCTTCCAGGCTGCCTTTGGCTGAAAAAATCACAAGGGGCTGGAAAGTGCTACCTGGAAAGTCAGTGGAAGAAGCCACAGTGCCTAGGCCCCACCACCCGAGTAGGGCTTCCCCAAGCCAGGGAACCTCAAGGAACTCTTCTTAGATGTATTGCCACATGTGTGCTCTGTAGCAGAGAGGTCTGGAGACTAGGTCTGTTCTGACTGGGAAACTGAGGCGCTGGAGCAGACCCATTGTTGTGGCTACTTAACAGACAAACACCTCTTGCACCAGGGATGTCTGAATAAGGACTCCCTTGGGCTATCTTTTATGACTCTAAGGAAGAGACCCTGCCAGGCTCCATTTGGATGAAAAGCACAAGGGGCTGGAAAGTGCTAGCTGGAAAGTCAGTGGTAGGGGCCTTTTTGCCTAGGCCCCACCGCCCCGGTAGGGCTTCCCCAAGCCCGTGAACGTCAAGGCACCCTCCTCAGAGCTAATGCCCCATGTGTGCTCTGTAGCAGAGAGCTCTGGATACTAGGCTTGGTCTGACTAGGAAACTGAGACATGGAGGCAAACCTATTGTTGTCCATTCATAACAGCAAACACCTGTTTCGCCAGGGAAATTGGATAAAGCACTCCCTTGGGCTACCTTTTATGACTCTAAGGAAGAGACCCTGCCAGGCTGTCTTTGGCTGATAATCACAAGGGGCTGGAAAGTGCTACCTGGAAAGTCAGTAGAAGAGGCCACAGTGCCTAGGCCCCACTGCCCGCGTAGGGCTTCCCCAAGCCAGGGAACATCAAGTAACACTCCTCAGAGTTATTGCCCCATGTGTGCTCCATAGCAGAGAGCTCTGGAGACTATTAGGTCTCTTCTGATTGGGAAACTGAGACCCTGGGAGCAGACCCATTGTTCTGCCTTCTTAACAGCCAAACACCTCTTGCACCAGGGAAGCCTGAATAAGCACGCCCTTGGGCTACCTTTTATGACTCTAAGGAAGAGACCCTGCCAGGCTGCCTTTTTCCTGAAAATCACAAGGGGCTGGAAAGTGCTACCTGGAAAGTCAGTGGAAGAGGCCACAGTGCCTAGGCCGCACCGCACGGGTAGGGCTTCCCCAAGCCAGGGAACCTCAAGGAACACTCCTCAGAGCTATTGCCCCATGTGTGCTCTGTAGCAGAGAGGTCTGGAGACTAGGACTGTTCTGACGGGGAAACTGAGAGGCCTGGAAACAGACCCATTGTTGTGGCTTCTTAACAGACAAAAACCTCTTGTACCAGGGAAGCTTGAATAAGCACTCCCTTGGGTTACCTTTTATAACTGTAAGAAAGAGACCCTGCCAGGCTGCCTTTGGCTGAAAATCACAAGGGGCTGGAAAGTGCTACCTGGAAAGTCCGTGGAAGAGGCCACAGTGCCTAGGCCGCTCCGACCAGGTAGGGCTTCCCCAAGCCAGGGAACCTCAAGGAACACTCCTCTGAGCTATTGCCCCATGTGTGCTCTGTAGCAGAGAGGTCTGGAGACTACTAGGTCTGTTCTGACTGGGAACATGAGGGCCTGGGAGCAGACCCATTCTTGTGGCTTCTTAACAGACAAACAGCTCTTGCAACAGGGAAGCTTGAATTAGCACTCCCTTGGGCTACCTTTTATGACTCTAAGTAAGAGAACGTGCCAGGTTGCCTTTAGTTGCAAATCACAAGGTGCTGGAAAGTGCTACCTGGAAAGTCAGTGGAAGAGGCCACAGTGCCTAGGCCCCACCGCCCGGGTAGGGCTTCCCCAAGCCAGGGAACCTCAAGGAACACTCCTCAGAGCTATTGCCCCATATGTGCTCTGTAGCAGAGAGCTCTAGATACTAGGTCTGTTCTGACTGGGAAACTCAGGCCCTGGGAGCAGACCCATTATTGTGGCTTCTTAACAGCCAAACACCTCTTGCACCAGGGAAGCCTGAATAAGCACTCCCTTGGGCTACCTTTTATGACTCTAAGGAAGAGACCCTGTCAGGCTGTCTTTGGCTGAAAATCACAAGGGGCTGGAAAGTGCTATCTGGAAAGTCAGTGGAAGAGGCCACAGTGCCTAGGGCCCACCGCCCGGGTAGGGCTTCCCCAAGCTGGGGAACCTAAAGGAACACTCCTCAGAGCTATTGCCCCATGTGTCCTCTGTAGCAGAAAGCTCTGGAGACTACTAGGTCTGTTTTGACTGGGAAACTGAGACTCTGGGAGCAGACCCATTGTTGTGCTTTCTTAACACACAAACACCTCTTGCACCAGGGAAGCTTGAATAAGCACTCCCTTGGGTTACCTTTTATGACTCTAAGGAAGAGACCCTGCCAGGCTGCCTTTGGCTGAAAATTACAAGGGGCTGGAAAGTGCTACCTGGAAAGTCAGTGGAAGAGGCCACTGTGCCTAGGCCCCACCGCCCGTGTAGAGCTTCCCCAAGCCAGGGAACATCAAGGAACACTCCTCAGAGCTATTGCCCCATGTGTGCTCTGTAGCAGAGGGCTCTGAGGGCTACTAGGTCTGTTTTGACTGGAAACCGAGGACCTCGGAACTGGCCCATGGCTGTGGCTTCTTAACAGATAAACACGTCTTGTACCAGGGAAGCTTGAATAAGCACTACCTTGGGCTACCTTTTATGACTCTAAGGAAGAGACCCTGCCAGGCTCCCTGTGGCTGAAAATCACAAGGGGTGGAACGTGCTACCTGAAAACTCAGTGGAAGGGATCACAGTGCCTAGGCCCCACCGCCCAGTAGGGCTTCCCCAAGCCAGGGAATCTCACGGAACACTCCTCAGAGCTATTGCCCCATGTGTTCTCTGTAGTAGTGAGCTCTGGAGACTAGGTCTGTTCTGACTGGGAAACTGATGCGCGGGAGCAGACCCTTTGTTGTGGCTACTTAACAGACAAACACATCTTGCACCAGGGATGTCTGAATAAGCACTCCCTTCGGCTATATTTTATGACTCTAAGGAAGAGACCCTGCCAGGCTCCATTTGTTTGAAAAGCACAAGGGCCTGGAAAGTGGTACCTGGAAAGTCAGTGGAAGAGGTCACATTGTCTAGGCCCCACCGCCCGGGTAGGGCTTCCCCAAGCCAGGGAACATCAAGTAACACTCCTCAGAGCTATTGCCCCATGTGTGCTCTGTAGCAGAAAGCTCTGGAGACTACTAGGTCTGTTCTGACTGGGAAACTGAGACCCTGGGAGCAGACCCATTGTTGTGCCTTCTTAACAGAGAAACACCTCTTGCACCAGGGAAGCTTGAATAAGCACTCCCTTGGGTTACTTTTTATGACTCCAACGAAGAGACACTGCCAGGCTGCCTTTTTGCTGAAAATCACAAGGGGCTGGAAAGTGCTACCTGGAAAGTCAGTGGAAGAGATCACAGTGCTTAGGTGCCAGCACCGCGGTAGGACTTCCCCAAGCCAGGGAACCTCAAGGAACACTCCTCAGAGCTATTGCCCCATGTGTGCTCTGTATCAGAGAGCTGTGGAGACTAGGTCTGTTCTGACTGGGAAACTGAGGCCCTGGGATCAGACCCATTGTTGTGGCTTCTTAACAGACAAACACCTCTTGCACCAGGGAAGCTTGAATAAGCACTCCCTTGGGCTACCTTTTATGACTATAAGAAGAGACTTTGCCAGGCTGCCTTTGGCTGAAAATCACAAGGGGCTGGAAAGTGCTACCTGGAAAGTCAGTGGAAGAAGCCACTGCCTAGGCTCCACCAACCGAGTAGGGCTTCCCCAAGCCAGGGAACCTCAAGGAACACTCCTAAGTTCTATTGCCACATGTGTGCTCTGTAGCAGAGAGCTCTGGAGACTAGGTCTGTTCTGTCTGGGAATCTGAGGCCCTGGGAGCAGACCCATTGTTGTGGCTACTTAACAGACAATCACCTCTTGCACCAGGGAAGGTTGAATAAGCACTCCCTTGGGCTACCTTTTATGACTCTAAGAAGAGACCCTGCCAGGCTGCCTTTGGCTGAAAATCACAAGGGGCTGGAAAGTGATACCTGGAAAGTCAGTGAACGAGGCCACAGTGCCTAGGCTCCAAAGCCCAGGTAAGGCTTCGACAGTGCCCTGGAACGTGAAGGCACCCTCCACAGCGCTTTTTCCCCATGTCTGCTCTGTAGCAGAGAGCTCTGGAGACTACGTCTGTTCTGACTGGGAAACTGAGGCCCTGGGAGCAGAGCCATTGTTCTGGCGTCTTCACAGCCAAACACCTCTTGCACCAGGGAAGACTGAATAAGCAGTCCCTTGGGCTACCTTTGTTGACTCTAAGGAAGAGACCCTGCAAGGCTGCATCTGGCAGAAAATCACAAGGGGCTGGGAAGTGATACCTGGAAAGTCAGTGAAAGAGGCCACAGTGCCTAGGCCCCAGCACCCGGATAGGGCTTCCCCAAGGCAGGGAGCCTCAAGGAACCTTCCTCAGAGCTATTTCCCCATGTCTGCTCTGTAGCAGAGAGCTCTGGAGACTAGGTCTGTTCTGACTGGGAAACTGAGGCCCTGGTAGCAGAGCCATTGTACTGGCGTCTTCACAGCCAAACACTTCTTGCACCAGGGAAGACTGAATAAGCAGTCCCTTGGGCTACCTTTTTTGACTCTAAGGAAGAGACCCTGCAAGGCTGCATCTGGCTGAAAATCACAAGGGGCTGGGAAGTGATACCTGGAAGGTCAGTGAACGAGGCCACAGTGCCTAGGCTCCAAAGCCCAGGTAAGGCTTCGACAGTGCCCTGGAACGTAAAGGCACCCTCCACAGCGCTTTTTCCCCATGTCTGCTCTGTAGCAGAGAGCTCTGGAGACTAGGTCTGTTCTGACTGGGAAACTGAGTCCCTGGGAGCAGAGCCATTGTCTGGCGTCTTCACAGCCAAAACACACTCTCTTGCTTCAGGGAAGACTGAATAAAGAGAGCTCTGGAGACTAGGTCTGTTCTGACTGGGAAACTGAGGCCCTGGGAGCAGAGCCATTGTTCTGGCGTCTTCACAGCCAAACACCTCTTGCACCAGGGAAGACTGAATAAGCAGTCCCTTGGGCTACCTTTTTTGACTCTAAGGAAGAGACCCTGCAAGGCTGCATCTGGCTGAAAATCACAAGGGGCTGGGAAGTGATACCTGGAAAGTCAGTGAAAGAGGCCACAGTGCCTAGGCTCCAAAGCCCAGGTAAGGCTTTCGACAGTGCCCTGGAACGTGAAGGAACCCCTCCACAGCGCTTTTTCCCCATGTCTGCTCTGTAGCAGAGAGCTCTGGAGACTAGGTCTGTTCTGACTGGGAAACTGAGGCCCTGGGAGCAGAGCCATTGTTCTGGCGTCTTCACAGCCAAAACACCTCTTGCACCAGGGAAGACTGAATAAGCAGTCCCTTGGGCTACCTTTTTTGACTCTAAGGAAGAGACCCTGCAAGGCTGCATCTGGCTGAAAAATCACAAGGGGCTGGGAGTGTGATACCTGGAAAGTCAGTGAAAGAGGCCACAGTGCCTAGGCCCCAGCACCCAGGTAAGGGCTTCCCCAGGGCAGGGAGCCTCAAAGGCACCCTCCTCAGAGCTTTTTCCCCATGTCTGCTCTGTAGCAGAGAGCTCTGGAGACTAGGGTCTGTTCTGACTGGGAAACTGAGGCCCTGGGAGCAGAGCCATTGTTCTGGCGTCTTCACAGCCAAAACACCTCTTGCACCAGGGAAGACTGAATAAGCAGTCCCTTGGGCTACCTTTTTTGACTCTAAGGAAGAGACCCTGCAAGGCTGCATCTGGCTGAAAATCACAAGGGGCTGGGAAGTGATACCTGGAAAGTCAGTGAAAGAGGCCACAGTGCCTAGGCTCCAAAAGCACCCGTAGGTAGGCTTCCCCAGTGCCCTGGAACGTGTCAAGGCACCCTCCACAGCGAGCTATTTCCCCATGTCTGCTCTGTAGCAGAGAGCTCTGGAGACTAGGTCTGTTCTGACTGGGAAACTGAGGCCCTGGGAGCAGAGCCATTGTTCTGGCGTCTTCACACAGCCAAACACCTCTTGCACCAGGGAAGACTGAATAAGCAGTCCCTTGGGCTACCTTTTTTGACTCTAAGGAAGAGACCCTGCAAGGCTGCATCTGGCTGAAAATCACAAGGGGCTGGGAAGTGATACCTGGAAAGTCAGTGAAAGAGGCCACAGTGCCTAGGCTCCAAAGCGCCCGGTAGGGGGCTTCCCCAAGGCAGGGAGCCTCAAGGAACCCTCCTCAGAGCTATTTCCCCATGTTGTGCTCTTTATGCAGAGAGCTCTGGAGACTAGGTCTGTTCTGACTGGGAAACTGAGGCCCTGGGAGCAGTAGCCATTGTTCTGGCGTCATTCACAGCCAAACACCTCTTTGCACCAGGGAAAGACTGAATAAGCAGTCCCTTGGGCTACCTTTTTTGACTCTAAGGAAGAGACTCCTGCAAGGAGAGGCCCACTATAGCCCTATGGTCCCAAGCACCCCGCGAAGTGGCTTCATAAGGCAAGGGAACCTCACAGGAACACCTCCTCCCCCCCCCCTTCCCCATGTGTGCTCTGTAGCAGAGAGCTCTGGAGACTAGGTCTGTTCTGACTGGGAAACTGAGGCCCTGGGATCAGACCCATTGTTGTGGCTTCTTAACAGACAAACACCTCTTGCACCAGGGAAGCTTGAATAAGCACTCCCTTGGGCTACCTTTTATGACTCTAAGGAAGAGACCCTGCCAGGCTGCCTTTGGCTGAAAATCACAAGGGCTGAGTGGAAGAAGCCACAGTGCCTAGGCCCCACCAACCGAGTAGGGCTTCCCCAAGCCAGGGAACCTCAAGGAACACTCCTCAGAGATCTATTGCCCCATGTGTGCTCTGTAGCAGAGAGCTCTGGAGATTACTAAGGCTGTTCTGACTGGGAAACTGAGGCCCTGGGAGCAGACCCATTGCTGTGGCTTCTTA